>CATQJL010000112.1:58694983-58857058 GCA_958299035.1 Cylicocyclus nassatus | reverse complement strand
AACCGAGCGTGTAGAAAAGAGACCTCCTTCACTTTGAAGGAACAAACTGAGTTCAGTAAATTCGATGTATTACACCTTATTCTTCAATCTCATGTAGGACTGCGCTGCACATGCGTAGTCTAAGAGCATACGTAGAAATTGATGCAAGCATTACTGCAACGCACATACTAGCCCTGTACTTCGGAGATTCATTACGAAAATTGGTCTTCCCTTAAAAGGGAACGATATTCGGCGTCTGTTCCGAGATGAGATGTACACCACTGCACTCATCTTGGAACGCTAATCCCAAATCTGATTTTCGTTTCTGCTAATCGTTCTCTGAAAGAAGTTATGAAGAATTTTCGCTCTAAGTTTGGCTGATATGGGAAATACGATCGGAATGCCAACACAGGGCCCGGCACGATGGTCTGGACTCAAACTAGACCGTTTTTGGGGTTAGAAGCAACGGGGATATTGTTTTTATGAGGTCCTGGGCGGAGCGCCGAAATAAGAATACAAACATGTCAGACACGAACTGAACGTGTTCTGCGCAAGCGCATTAATTTCGAACGCAAGATTCAAACAAGCAAATGGCTTGTTTACAGCGCACAAACAACACATGACACCAAATTTGGGCTATATGTATACAATATTTACTCCAAACTATATTGGCACCAAATTTGGGTTATGTTTTTACAATATTGCTCCAAACTATAATTATGTAAAAATTTTTAAAAACTTATGTGTTTTAGTACCCGTTCCCGAATTTGTTGGTTTTTAGTCCAACACCAAACCAACTGGGTTGGTTCGGAGCATAAATATAGGAGAGTTCACATAAGTTTTGAACAATTTTGATTTGAACGATTAGAACGCAATCTATCATATAGTGAAGAGAGCGAATCAAGCTATTGCCTCTCCTTTTTTGAGCCAAAAATAATGTAAATCTACGCACTGATAGATATCGCGCTCCAATCACATGCGGTGTCCATTGAACTGTGCGACGAAAAATGCATCGCCAGATTGTTGTGGCCCAGAATTGGTTGGTCGAAGAGGTTTTTGACATTCTGAACACTGTAATGGCATCATAACTCAATGACAGAGCCTTTAATCAATTCAAAATGTTTTTTTGTCTTTTTGTTATATTAAACACCTCAATATGCGCTTTTTTCGCTTTTTTGTTGTTATGTTGATCAAATAAGCGTTCCCTCACTTAATTTCACGTCAAAAGGACTTCGTAAATTTTCGCCAAATCTCGGTGGATTTTTCAAAAAGGCTCCAAACCAAACGTGTTGGATGTGCTAACAGCGCCGGTATGATGTGTTGTAGTGGCTAGAACGATAGCCTTACAAAATGACTCTAGTGTAGGTTCAAATCCCTTTGTATTTTCGGTTCTGCAAGAAAATCTTGAAGTAAATGTAACTTTAAAAATCCAACGAGGAGTCATTTTATATGAGTGTTCTCCGTATTTATTCTAAAAAGTGCTTACAAAAATGAAAATGAATAGAGCATAAATGCTTTTAAACATAGTGATAAATCTGTGACAAAAGGAAACATAGTTGCTCGCAATGAGGGCGGTGAATAGAAAATTCAATTTTCGCACTCACCCAGCAATTCACTTGAAAAGCAGTATTGTAAAATTAACCCGGGTGTTCATCAAGGTTGTTGAGCCTTTTTTGTCTCGAATATTCGCTCAAGTTATGACTAATGGACAGGTTTTAGCGCATGTAGTATCATTTTGGAATTTTCCAGGTTTTTGAAGAGTAAGGATATGCATTTACGTCGAGGATGTGCCTAACCTTCAAAAAGAAGCTCAAAGGCAGTGCAAAACGAAAATCACAATTTGCACCAGAATCTTCCTGCGAGGCTATTGCGCTAATCACCACACCACATCGTACCGGAGTACTGGCGTTCTGAACTATTTCCCCTGGGGGGCCAAACTTGGCGCAAAAATTCATCGTAACTTTTCTCAAAGAAACAATTAGCAGAAACGGAAGGCAGATTCGGGATCAGCGTTTAAGAAGAGTGCAATGTCATACATTTCACCTCAAAAGGCTACAGATGTCGAATATCGTTCGCTCGTTGATGGACATTCAAATGGACAAAGAATTTTTCTAAGAAAGTTCTCACTGACTTTGCAACAATACGAGACACTGATTTGGAGATGTTATCAAAAAACTTAAATAAGAGTAAGATGAAACGGAAAACTCTAGAGAAAGCCAAACATCATCAAATAGTGATATCGTTTGCATAGTCTGTTTTGCTTATGGCATACGCCTTAGTTTATCGCGCTTAGGCAAAACTCCTGCGCCCTTTGTCATTCTGAGAGATGCAATGGAGCGCCCTCGAAGAGTCTCAAGGCCGAAACGAGTGTGTAGAAACTGGGGTGTAAAAACTCACAAAAGGAGAAGACTTGGTGACCGTGGCCTCTTGAGGTGCAATCTACATTAGTACTCTCGTCTTGGAACGCTGATTCCAAATTTGATTAATCATTTCTGAAAGAAGTTATGAGGGATTTTCGTGTTCGAGTCTGACCGCCTAGGGGATGTACCTCCGGAAAACGTCGCATGCAATGATGATTAGTGCGCTAGCCTGTCAAATGATGAAAATATAAGTTCGAGTCATTTCGCATTCTTCAATTTCGCATTACTTGAACTAAGCCTTTTTTGATAATGTGGCATCCTCGAAATATACCCTTATTCTTTGTAGATATAGAATATTGGAGAAAATGATTGCTATACGCGCTAAAATGTATTTGTTGATCATAATATGGGGCAGTGGCGTACCGAGGGGCCCCCCCCGAGAATGGGTCGCGAAATTTTTGAAAGTTTCTTATATGTGTTATAAAAATGTGCAGAGGACTTGTATTTACTTGTAAATAATTAAAATAATTTTTAAAAATTTTTAAAAATTCAAATTAGCCTTGTAAAAAAAATTTTTCGGGGCGTGGTTGCCGCCACGCCCCCTTTTTCTGAAATTTTGGGGTCAGAGGCCCGGAAAAATTTTGAAAAACATCCCAAAATTTCTCCGGGCCGTGGCTGACGCCACGCACCTTCATTGAAAAAATTTTTTTGTCGCCCCCCCCCCCCCGAGCCAAAATCCTGGGTACGCCACTGATGTGGGGTTTTCAGACTAAGGGTACACGACAGTGCACCGGCGACGTTGGCACTCCGGTCGTATTTTCCTTGGGCGGTTTAAACTCGAAGCTTGAATTCCTCATAACTTCTTTAAAGAAACGCTTACCAGAAACGGAATTCATATTCGGGATCAATGTGTTAAAACGAGTGTAAAGTGTACATCACATCTGGAAAGGCTACCACTGAATATGCTTCCCTTAGTTTGGAAACGTCATAATTGTTTGAAAAAAGGGACAACTATGGAATTTTGGTTACCGCAATGGCTTAGCAGACATTAGATTCACTTGACGAAAACCACGTCTTTGACGCGCATCTGCCAAGCGTCGATTCACAAGAGTTTTGTGATTCTTTATACGCAGTTCATACGCATTCTTTATACGCACACATGCAAAACATATTTAGTATTACAACGTTACTTCTGCGTTGCAAAAAAGATTTTTGAAGTCACTACTGGGGAACCACAAAGAGAAGCTATGTCAAGTTCCCTTTAGTCACATGGTTTTTTTTACATTAGGTCATAACAGAATTGATGCAGATTTCCTACTTTTTCTTTAAAAGTGCTGGTTCGAAAAAGCTATTTTCGAGATTCTCACATATCTCCAGTCTGCCAAATTCTTATGAATGCTTTTATTCTAGTAAATGAATAGTTTAGAATCTAGGGGGGTTTTGAAATTTATAAACTGAATTTTGAGAACTTTCTTCTCACGCTTTTTGCTCCAAATCTACCGCGAAAAATCAATGTTTTCTGTAGAGATAATGTTTGTGAGTATGCTGACAGTATGCACATTATATCGTTACATTCGAAAGCCCTCAAGAAACTTCATCGCAAACTTAGAAGGCAATGCGGTTTTTCTCCCTTATAAAAATACGCACAGTGATTGCAGATTTTTCACAATTTACAGCAAAAATAGACTTAGAATTATTATCATTGGAAAGTCCAGCAGGAATGATATCCACGAAAGTCCCCGCGAAATGGGCTTTTCGTGCGAACAAAATGGACTTAGTCCATGCGGTGCGATAAGATATCGCATTCGCGAATTCATTCATTCCATACAAAAATGCTTCAACAAACCTTTCTCCAACTTGTCTCAACCTGTTTGCTCACTCTTGCAAACTCATTTCCACCAAGTGGTCGATATCTAACTAGGCTGACCTAACATTACAATGTCACTCAAGTGGCTATTCTATTCTTTCCCACTTCGTTACACCTAACAGAATGCCATTCGTTATCGATGACTATGCATCTAAATCACTTCCAAGACTAAAATTCATGTAATATCCGGGCCTTCGCTTCAAAACTTCTACGAATCAGCATTAAATCGAAATCGTATGTGGGGATTTCTGCAAAAAGCAAACTTTGGCTGGAGTTGCACTGCCATCTGTGAACCAAAATGCTCCTTACAAAAAACCTTGTACTACACTACAACTCAAAGGTTTTCAAGTCGCAAAAACTTTGAATCTCAAAAGATGACTTCGCAAGCTCTATATTAACTTTTCTTTGTCTTTCAGCACTAATATTTATAACTCTAAGCAGTTGAATGTATGGACTAATCTAGTAAGAAATTTTTCACGGAATTTCTCTAGCTAGCTAGCGGCACTTCAGTAATTCTACCAAACTCAAAATTGCGTTTAAAATGCCGTCTCTGAGGTTCGGTTCTACGAAATTAGCCAAAGATAGCTTCTAAGTAATTACATTGAAGTACAATTTTTTTCAAATTTTAGATTACAAATCATGAATTTGGTTTTGGTTGATGATTTGAAGAGTTAACAAACTTTATTTGATTTACATAGGAATTTTCGCATCGACCTGATATTTGGAAGCATATGAGTTTGTTGGCGAACATTTTGGTGATATTTAACCTTCTTCCATGATTTTTAGAGCGTTTCTATGAGTTTAGAAAGAAACACATATTTGAGACTTCATAAAAGACATGAAACTTTTTCCACTCACCTATTACCTCAGGATAGGTTGAGGAACACATTCCCAAAAAATCGCAATCAAAAATATGCAAAAAGGTCAAAAATGGGCTTATTCCCAGCTCACCTTGCTGCTGGGAGTAAAATGGGCTTTCAAGTCCATTTAAAATGGAGGTAATTCCCATTTTGCC
The DNA here is from genome assembly GCA_958299035.1 of Cylicocyclus nassatus. Taxonomy (NCBI): domain Eukaryota; kingdom Metazoa; phylum Nematoda; class Chromadorea; order Rhabditida; family Strongylidae; genus Cylicocyclus; species Cylicocyclus nassatus. Next base: position 58,851,837 of record CATQJL010000112.1, on the reverse strand, counting down.
CCATTCTAAATGGACTTTTGACGTCATCATTTCGCAAGCGAGAGCTCAGGTAGGGTTAAATCATTTTCACTTCACCGCTTTGCCTCGTGGTTGCGATGGGATGAAAATTTTTGGATAACGCGAGCGAAAACAGATTCCGACCACTCTTCACTGCGAACGAATAAAATGGGGCGTGAAAGTCCATTTTCCTCCATTATGGACTTTCGTGGATATCATTCCAGGAGCTTATTAACTCTTTAGCGGCAGAATATTCAAAAAGTCTTAAATACGCAATTTTTTGCCTCTTGAGAGTTTTTGAAGTTCCAGTTTCTTATAGCAAAAAATGTTTCGTCGAAAAATGGCCTGGTTATACCGCACAACCTACGATTGACTTACACAACCAGAAAGTTTGTGCTATCCTACCACGTTTTATAAGCTGCTAGCTGGCTTACCCGGCTCCGCCGTATGTTCCGAATAGAAAATTCCATTTCTTAACCGATCCGGACCAAACTTGGCACACATACACTTCGGACCCCGGCGGGTGTCACAGGCCACTTTCATCGAATCGATATCGATTTTATCGATTTTTTGCAGAGCTCACCTACGGGGCTGGGAGTTGGCAAAGAGGGGTAATCAAGCATGGGGATTCCGAATACAATATTAGTTTTCAGTACTTTCGTACGTCGATTACTTTTATTGCTAGTACGTCGATTACTTTTATTGATCGATGACGAAAAGTAGCCTATGACACCCGTTGGGGCCCGTAGTGTATGTGTGCCAAGTTTGGTCCGGATCGGTTCAGAAATGGAATTTTCTATTCGGAACATACGTACAGACAGACAGACATACTGATATACAGACAGACAAACAGAAATTCAGCTTTATATATAAGATGGTCTCCAAAATAAAGGTTTTCAAAGAAAATATCAGTAATCGGATTCAGAACTTGAAAACCTGCATCAGCTCTGTTACAAGCTAATATTTTCAATATTTGCCTGCTATATCGACACCGAGCAAACACGTACAAATTCTTGTCGTCGTCCTCTACTACAACTGTCTCTTTTGTTTTGCCCAATAAGAATTCCATCTTGCCCCAGTGCCAACGGTGGCTGAGTCTTGCGTCTTAACTCTGATCGTCGACACTTGGTATCAAGACGTGATAATACGAAAAAAATTTCGTTTCAGAGCAGCCAAGCACGAGGATTACGGCGTGCAAAAAGTGTCGGTAAGTCATAATCTTCAGAAACACCTTGAATCCAAATACATGCAACAAAGCACACGTCAAATTTATCCTCCCGGCCACTTCATTCACGTCAAAAAGCTATGATAGTGATGCCGGTTCTAATTTTTGGATGAAGTGAATAGGAATTGCTATGGCTCAAATATTAGGTTGACCCAAAACTTCTGTCGATCACATGCTTTCTCGCCGAGATGAATACGAAAAAGTGGGATTTGTTCAATAGTGTAAAGCAATCTAAACAAAATGTATACCAGATACTCGCACCACTCATAATCGGCAGAATGTTCGAAGCTAAAATCTAAAGTCTTTTAATTATCCAAGAAGTAGATTTATACGCAGAATTATCAACTTCTTTCTTGCGCTATAATGTAGTGGGCATATGTCAACACTCAAGTCGAAACACTTTAAATTTCTTTTTACCCTCCTTTAATCATTTCATAGGCGGTCTCATCCCAAAACTATCTTCCCTGTCAAGTTCTGGCCTCGCCGGTTTAGTGCTTCCGGATGGATTGCCCGCTTTCTGATGGACGTTGCTCTTTGGCTACGTCCAGAAATCTTCTGGTTCATCTCGCCAACTTTGGTAGGGTTGACTTGTGCATCTCCCTCCTCCACTGCTCTCCTTATCATTAGAAAATTCAACTCCAGAATCAGCGGTGCGCTGAATTGTGCAGTTTTATTCGGGATAATTCTCCTTTAGTACTTGAGCTTACGCTGTACCAATCCAGAAGACTTTTGCGATCGACGGTCTCCATGGCATACTTGGACGGTGTGCTCGGTCTTTTTAATATAGTATATGTTGACGATTGCCAAGTTGTGAGCTATGGCAATTTACGGGATACGTTCCTTTTGTTGTCACGCGTTCCAAATCCGTGGTTCCCGCGATACCAACATGTCCGTTAGGTTTGCGCCAACTAATAGCATCTCTTCCTTTGGTATCACTTAGTGTGATTGTCAAGCTGTTACCAAACTCTATTTCTCAGCTTCTCTGCATTCAATTTGAGGTGCGTGTGCTGTCATTATACGTAGCTTCTTCTTCCCGGTATCTATTCTATCCCTATGCACATGAGTCGGTCGCTTATTCAATTTATTACAGTCATCTTATCTCTCACTGCTTTGGAAACTACTATGTCGATATCATTTCTGCTGTTGCTCGTCCGCAGGTACAGAGGCTTGCACCGCACTTACCTATGCCACCCACCTTTTCTTTTTCCATCTGGTCTTTCAAATGTAGGCGACGTTTTCTTACGGCTTGTAAAAGTCTGCCACTTTGCGATGTCGTGTTGTAAGAGATTCCATGATGAGGGTTGCTATTAGTCTCTAACTAGCTGGCTTACCAGGCTCCGCCGTATGTTCCGAATAGAAAATTCCATTTCTTAACCGATCCGGACCAAACTTGGCACACATACACTTCGGGCCCCGGCGGGTGTCACAGGCCACTCGAGCATGCTGATCACCCCCGCGGGGGTGATCAGCATGCTCGATTACCCCCCCCCCCCCTGTGCCAACTCCCAGCCCCGTAGCTCAAATTTTGCAAAAAATCGATAACATCGACATCGATTCGATGACGAAAAGTGGCCTGTGACACCCGCCGGGGCCCGAAGTTTATGTGTGCAAGGTTTGGTCCGGATCGGTTAAGAAATGGAATTTTCTATTCGGAACATACGTACATGCAGACATACAGACAGACAGACAGACAAACAGACATTAAGCTTTATATATAAGATAAAAACGTGCCTTTGATGAGCTAGCTTTTCAGCCGTCTACGCATGCTGAGGGGGTAAGCTTAGCATATTGTTCGCTCTCGTCGAACCGCGCCTTTGAGAAGCGCACAAGTTGTCTTTCTTAGCCCTCTTATCACTTGTTTCCTTTCGGTAGGCAGCCTGACGCTGAATTTGTAGCCAGAGTTCTTCTAGGAAAAATTAGATTCGTCGCGGAACCAAACTCGTGTTTCTATTTTTTGCCGTTGTCAAAGGCACTAAGCTCTCGGTCAACTTTGCCCAAGCGAGGTTTACGTATATTCCAAGTACTTTTTCCTAATCAGCCTCAAATAAGGTATCATGTGTTGTTATGTTATATGTAACTCTTTTCAGGATCAAGAAACGCAAAGGGAAAAAGGTCAAAAAACTTCAACGGTTTTGTTTCACGATTGGGGCGAAACGAGTTATAGCTACATCAATGGATAAATGCAAAAAGAAGAGAAAGGCTGCGCAGCAAAGACGGCGATAAAACAGTATATGCCTCATTTCATCAAATTTATCGCATGGGATAGCGAGAGAGTTTGAAGAGCAATGTCCAGAATAAAGATTCACAAATTTTGTCGTCTTCTTTTTTCTTTTGGAGACGATACAATTGTGATGTTGGCAAACCGCTTATCAAAGATAATGAGCACTATTGCTAACAACTTTGACAGGAGAGATTTATTCACAAACTACAACTTCTTATAAGGGAAGGATACTTAAGCGAAGTAAGGTTTCCGAATGAAATGTACAGCATCTTGTAGAGCACGAGACGCTGATTCCAAATCTGTTTTCCTTATTTGCAAAGCGCTCCTGGGTGGTGTATAATGGGAGTTTTTTAAACTGAAAATGAACGCACAATTAAATAAAATCATCCCGAAGTATAATTTTTAAGCTCAAATGGGGCCATGATTACTGCCACGGCGCTTAATGCACTTAATACTTTTAGTCCAATAAACTTATGCTGCTCATTACCCCTTTCAAACGCCCTCAAACATTTCTACATTTGTCTTTGCCGTAAGCAAACCCTTGAATTTTTGCCTCAAATAATTCCCATAATTCCTCTCCTAGAAGCGCTTTGCAATTAAAGAAAGCAAGTTTGGAATCAGCGATTTGTGATCTATAAGAGGGTATACGTTTTTTTTATAGAAACTCCACTTCGACCAAGTATCTTTCCCTTGTTTCGCGAAAAAAAAACATTCAATGAAAAAGCATTAGCTTGATTGTGTCACAATTTGACTCCTATTTGTTCAGACCAGTACTTGCCATTTAACCAACAAATGCTGTGTAGCAGTCCGATAAACCATATTGTTATTAACATTGTTGCTATTATAAACTATTATTTTCCAGCAAAGTTGCTTTGCTTTTCTTCTAAAAAATGCGGTAAAATAACCTGCTCATGAAAGGCTCGGTAGGTGGCTTTATGTTCTACTCCTTGACAACTTTTCCATGCGTTGCAAAAAAAAGCAAAATTTTAAACTTGCTTTCTCCACACAAATCACGGGAAAGAAGAATAAGAAAGGGCCTGCATGATCAATAGAAGTGCATACACTTGTACACAGCTAATCTTTTAAAGGTGCGACTACTTCCCCAAGTCATAAATATGAAATTTGGAACAATACGTGGATTGAGAGAGGAGGGAGAAGGAATGCAAGAGAAGGGTTCCGTAACTATTGTAGGAAGAAGAGGCAGCTTAAGCAACGTTTCCTAAAAGTTCTTTCGGTAAGCCGCTTGCGCTTTTCTAAGGTGTCGGACACGGACACATTCACGCAATTTCTTCCGACAAGACAATTGTTATAAACCCATTGCCTGTCGATCACCTTGTAATTCGATTGTAATAGTTAATCAAATTGGTCATGTTGAAAAACTGTCACAACCGAAATGCAAGAGGATCGGCATGTAATGGGCTCGTGGCAGTTGTTTTATTGGAAAATTACGAGGAGATATCGCATGAACTATACCCGTGGCCCTCAGCTCATAATAAAAAGTTTTCTACAGCTATTCTAGTTCTGACAAAATTAGAAATCTAATGTTGTTTACTGGTGCATATAAACAAGAAACTGGTTGCAATGCTGAATGCACAGATTATTTAAACGCTTTGGGGCCCTAATTAAGGCACTGCCGAAGCAGCAGCTCAGGTAGTGCTCTAATGGCGGAGATATTCCCCTCGAAACAGACCCCCGCGAACGTATTCGCATGGATTCATGGCAGTTTCGCGCCAGGATCCGCGCTTTGCGCCATGAATCCATGCGAAACACGGTCGCGGGGTCCAGTTTCGAGCAGAATATCTCAGGCGTTACAGCACTACCTGAGCTGCCGGTTGGGTAGTGGGTTAGTTAGGGCCCCAAAAGTACTTTCCATGTAAAATCCCCATAGGTCCAGACTTGCCTGGACGCTGCCTTTAAGCTCCAAACCCCAATTTTGTCTCTAAACCCCACCCAAATTAGCCGAATAGGACCCCCCCCCCCCCCGGGTAGGAGTTCAGCGCGACCCAAGTTTGCAAACACCCGATTAATAGTTTATTCATGATCGAAGAAAAAATTAGCATAATCAAGAATTTGGGCGGAAGTTTTTGGTAGACACAGTTTGAATTAGAACTTGACAAGTAGTTATACGACGTGATAAACGAAATCACCATACTTTACAGAGAATCACAGTTAGAGAATATAGCAAGAGCAACTTGAACAATATTTCGACTACGAGAGCGTCCTACGGCATGACCGATACTTAGTAAACAAGAAATACTGTACAGATACCACGACGGTGGGAAGAAAAATGAATGCAGCTGTGATGAGGTAAAGACAAGGGAAGAGTTGAAAGATTTCTGTTCTCTATCAGAAACTATCCTAATGAGCAGGTTCCACGGTACTGCTTACTGCTTGTTCAGTACTGCTCACTGCTTGTTCATTGTGCAGTTTCATTTTCTTTATCTCCTGTCCATTTTCAGATCTTGCTGCTAGCTGAAACATTTATCATTATCTTGACTCCAAACAATCAACTCAATCAAATATTATGAACCGATCCCTGTATCCAAATCACTCGGGATATCATCCAGAAGAAAAAATTCTCATTCTGATACTTCCAACGTTGTTGGGCCAGCAAAAGCACGATGCTCTTGCACTCCATTACTCAAATGCAACGTTAACACAAATCTCCGCATCTCCAATTTCGAGCGCCTTCTTTGCCATAGCTAGAGCTCCTTCGAATGCCTTGTTACGATAAACCCTAAATACCACAAAATGAAGAAATTGGCAAAAAATATGAGAAATTTCAGATGTACCTGTCACGTGCACAAATATGCATCCGTCAATGCCGCAGAGATTAGAAAGCTCCTCAACCAGCATTGTAAAATCGCCTAATCTAGCGTGATCTCAAAGCTGCACTATAAATGATGATAGCATGACCTGCGTTACCGTGCTGACTCAAGACATTCCGCGACGCGACTCTCACCGCACAAACGCAGTTGCGCGAGAAACATGCAATCAAAGGTGAAACACAGCATGGGTGATGTCAAACAGCCAACACCTTGACTGCGGTTCACCCAGACTAACCTCCAACAAGATCTATACCTTGTTGAAACCTCTCGTCGGGCTTGGGGTCAGTTTCGTTCCAGTAGGGACTCACATGATTGACACGACCAGAAAGTCCACCAGGGGCGATATGCATCAATCTCCCGTTTTGAAAGCGGGCGATCATTTCCAATAAAAAGTGAATGCCCGGCCGGGTTGGCCGCAGCTTCGTACATTACGGGTCGGGCGGCCAACCCGGCCGGGCAATCATTTTACTATTGAAAATGATCGCCCGCTTTCAAAACGGGAGATTGATGCATACCGCCTCAGATGTTTGATATTGTCAAAGTCATATGTTGAAGCAGCAAAACCACACAGCCAAATCAATATAGATAGGAAGAAATCAGCATACAATATGTTGATGATTAAAGCATGATTCTCATCCAAAACGTTATTCGAAAAAAAAAATAAAACTTCAAGCAAGATATAAATGGATGCTGACAAGGCTCTTACCTGGGTGTGCCATCATACTGTGGTATGCCGTTATTGATAGCATCTATGGCTTCGACAAACGTTTCGTAAAGCTTTCGAAAAAATATATACACCATCTTATCGTCGTGAAAGGAATCAAGTATCTGACGATAATAAACTGAATAAGAAAGATTAACCCTGACTGACAATGCTTACCTCTGCAATCAGTTGTTTTCCATAATGAGCCTAGATCAATCCAGCTGAACTGAGTCTAGAGTTAGAATCCAGGCCCAAATGTCTGCATCGTCTCATTGAACTCTCTGAAAACAGCACGATTATGGAATTACTAACATTAATTGTGTGATCTTCATGACTGTAGGAGACTCAAACTTAACAGCATGCAAAGCAAGACCTACAATTGGTGATGGTCGTATCGTTTCTTCGAATGATTGTATACACACGTCAACGATAACATCGCACTTGGCAAGTACAGCAGGATCCCGTGTCCTGAAATGTCATGATAATGAAATGATGACATTACGGGAGATATCCTCAAGATGAATTGTGTGCAATAAAACGTTCAAGTGCGCAAAGATTCTTTGAGTTGGTATAAAGATGTGACGAGAACCTCTATCAAAACAGCAGGCTCTGCTCCGTATCTATCAACATATATTAAGGATTAAAATACACTTCCAGTGCGCATACTCGTAATCATGCACAAGATAGACACAATCAATTACGCAAATTTCGAGCTGCATAAGACACATCTGAGGTATAAATCGATCCAAAAAGCCATCAACCCGCTTACACTACCAAAGGTATAGGCGATTTATCAAATGCACAGACTAGACGTCATTGCGTCCGACCAAGATAATTTGTGCATGGGAGAGACAGCAGACGGCAAGAGGTACGAAAGAGCGCTCAAGCGAGACGCCGACAGCGTCCGCAGTGACGCCTATTACGTGCGATGAATTCCTCTACAGTATTTACCTTGAGGTGATGCAAATGCTCTGGATTAAGGTAAGAATACAGGGTAAATTTGACCTCGTTCCATGCTGGCTAGTAAACACTGGTTTGAAAGTTGCGCAACTAACCTCATTGTTTCGAAAATCCAGAATTAATCACAAAAACCACTCCATCAATAGTTTACGATGTCTCAGCAAGTCGAAAAGAGCCAAACACTGAAGGTGATTGAGTGCAACCGCACGAAAATTTGAAACATAAACCTGAAAAACGAGGAACTTACAACAACATAAACGCCAACGCGACGGAGAGCAACGCGGAAAAGAAAAAAAAACGGTAAAGAAACGCGGAAAAACAACAAAATCAAAGAAACGACGACTAAAATATGGAGAAAGAGCGTAAACAGAGGACTCATCACCGTGGAGTTAGACGTTTGCTTGCTACGCGCCAAATCGATACGCAGCCTGCTCCGGGGCCCTCCCATTTCTGCTCCGGATACCTCCCATTTTCTGCTCCGGATACCTCCCATTTTCTGCTCCGGATACCTCCCATTTTCTGCTCCGGAGGCCTCCCATTTCTGCTCCGGACCCCTCCGATTTTCTCCGGCGCGGCTCTTCCAAATCTGACGGACTCGCGCCGGGCAAATTTCTCCGGCGCGAGTCCGCCAAATCTGGCAGAGTCGCGCCGGAGAAATGGCGTACCTTTGCAGCAGGGCCGGAGAAGCCTCCCACTTGCCTGCCAGTGATGTCACCGCGACGGACCGCCCATTTGCCCCTCTCTCATTGGTCAACTGAGTCCGGCGCGACTCTGGCAGATTCGGACTGTCCGGCGAAGGGGTCCGGTCGATTGTCTGAGGACATGCAACAACACTGCGAAAGGACCAGTTGGCCGCGAAAGGCGGCTCAAACATGGAGTTTTGCATTTTCGCGACGTGCTTTGGCAGTTGGTCAAGCACGCGGTCAAGGGGTGGAGCTTGTGCCAAGCCGCGTGCTTGGCCCTTGGATGACCATTCCGGTCTTTCGTCAGCTGAGGGACGGCAGGTTTTGCTGCTCTCCCTGTCATTGCAAGAAGTCAAGAAGATTTGTGGTTCAAGAAGAAAGAAGATGTACAAGTGCAAACTTCTCGAAGGAGGAATTACGAACGCTGAAGGTATCTAGTCAAGTTTGATCGCACTAGTTTTATCTCACACTTTCCTTAAAGTGTCTGTTGAATAGGTTCTTAGGAGGATGTTAGCAAGGGATGGTAATTACTTCAGTATTACAATTCGAGAGGCAAGATGGTATATCGATTTGGAGTCGTTAACGCTCATGTACATATTAGGTCAGTAGACAACTCACATCATATTAGAAAACAATGCTATTGACACTGGCACATTGCGGTGACTCAGGTAGTCTTCTCTAGTTTCTAGGTAAAACCATCTCTTTTTTGCGATTCCCAGTTCTCTCTAGCGGTTCATGCCAAGAGATTAGGCTATGGTACAATGTCGATTCCCGAATAGTGTTTAAGTTCAGTATTACATCGAACGCTTCGAGGTGCTTCGTCGGCTCATAGGAAATGCCAGTCTCGCTGGTCTTTACTGCATGATCATACCTTCACTTGTTGAAATGACACTTCATCAATAACCGAGCTGTGACATTAGAACGGCAATCAAGTGTTAACATCACAGATGTGGCCAGTCCCACGTTGTGATTTCAGTTAGGATTCAACACGGATGCAAGGGTGTGGATCTGGAGCAGTTGTCCTTTTTGTGTCAAGAATCATCTATATCGCCTAAAGGTCGAGATAGTTGGGTGATGGCATCATCACTATCTACAGTGTCGATATCATCTATTCACGTTCTAACCATTGTATAGTGACCGAGTTTCGTTGGTAGCTTGCGAAGGAGTAATTGTATTGTGGTCAGCCGAGGCCTTCGAGTCTTGTTTCAGAGGGGGTTTGTTGTCGGACATCCCAGTATCCGGGCCGAATATCTTTGAAACTCGCTCCTCTGTGATGGTGCTTGAAATCTTCTGTTGGGTTTTCGACTCCGGCACCGAATCGGACATCAAGTCGATCTATGAGGGACATGGATGCGGTTCGCGAGGCTATCGAGCTGGAGGTCACTCCCATTAGTATAACATACCTGCTGCAGGGTCGAGGTTCTTGATTATAGGTTTAGGGAGTAGATTAGTATATGAAGCCGGCTTTCGCCGAGTCATCAAATTTAGAAGTCTGGCTCCTGCACCATGCTCTTAAGTATCGTTTTAGAACTTGTTTAGATAATGAGATGGATTAAGATATCGATCGATCGGCTCCCGTGCCCATGATTATCTTTACAGAATTGGTTAAGTATTAACTTCAGATGCCGGCCCCTGCGCCGAAGTTTTTGATTATCGATTTAGAGAGTAATCGATTAGTATATGAGGCGGGTCTCCGAGTCATCAAATTCAAAAGTCTGGCTCCTAGATGCCGGCCTCCGCGCCGAAGTTCTTGATCATCGATAGAGACCGATATCATTAGTATGAGATAGTGGCTCCTGCGCCGAGGTCCTTATTCACTGATGTAGAGGTTGACTTACTGACCGTGTCGGATGCCGGCTCCTGTGCCGATGAAGAGGTTAATCGATTTTTATTAAAAGAGGCTCTTGTGCCGAAATTCTGGATCATTGCTTTAGAGGCTGATCAGTTGTAATATCGGCTCCTGTGCCGAGGTTTTTCATTATCGATATAGGTCATGTTAATAGTAATATGGTCCCTGTTTCGAGGTTTTTGATCTTTAGTCCAAAGTTGATGAACTAGTAGTGGACACCGGCTCCCGGGCCTAGTTCAATTTAGAGATTATTCGATTGATAAACCGCCGTCATGCCGAAGTTCCTTTTGTAGCTTCAGAGGTTGATCGATTAGTAAGCTTCAGTATCGGCCACTGTGCCTAGGTTTCTAGTTGCCATAGAAGTTTTATCAAGTTCAAAGTACGGACCCCGCGTCGAGGTATTTCATCATTTAGAGGTCGACAGGCAAGCGTGTTGGACGCTGGCTTCCGGGTCGAGGTTGAATTAGAGGTCGATGAAAAATATTGTACTGCCTTCTATACCAAAAATGTGATCATTGCCTCAGAGGTTGATATATCAGTAACCTTAGCTAACGGATCTCGCGCCGCGGTTTCTCCACAATGATCCGAGGTTCTTGTCGTCTAATCGAATAGCAGTATTAGATGCGACTGACAAAATCTTGACAAATGATGGTGGTCGATCGATTGAGTCAATGCCGCCTCGCCAAGATGACTATGAATCAAGAGGCTGATCGATAGATAGTAAGGTAGCTCTTGAGCTGGAGGTCGATCCAGAAATAAATAGACTATACTCATGCCGGCTTTTATGCTGAGGTTCTAGATATAAGTTTGGATATTGATTGATTGGTTATATGGACAGCAATTCTTGTCTGCTCCGAACCATCTGATGCAGATATGGTTGACTGGCAAGGTCGAAGGCGGCTACCAGTGCCGTGGTATACGGGTAGCACTTCGGGTCAATGGAGTAAATGCTGATTCCGGCTCCTAGGCCGAGATTTTCTTTCGAGATGTTCATTCTGTAGCGGCAGCCTTTAGCCTTTTGGTTCTCTAACGTCTTTGGGAAGGGACGCTGATGTTCCCTGTATATTCTTTTACATGTAAGTGAGCGGCGAGATATCTAGATGATCACCGTTAAATAATCGTTCTTGAATAAGAGCGAGTGCGTACACATGGATGGTTTTTCATGGTTTTTAGTGCACAGACAAACGAAGTAAGATTCGAGTCAATACAGACAGTTATGTTTTCAAGCAACGTTCATATACGGCACTCCAAGGCTAGGAACTTCAGCTCAACTTGGTTATCCACAGAAGTTTTTGCTAATAGGAAATTTGTCGTTCGACTACTTGTTGGCCTGGGTTAAGGAAGAGGTACTCAAGCACGGAACACTGTGCTCCCAATACATGCTTCTCAGGCCAAGGTGGTCTGGTCAGTGAGGATTTCACGGTTGACAGGAATGAAGTTCTGCTGAAATTGTTGATTTCTGCGAAGGCGCACAAGAGATTGCAGGCTACAGCGTGCCCGCTATCTCACTGCACTCAAGTTCTGGCTTTCTGTAGCCAGTCATGATAGGTATTCCCACCAAACTCCAAGTCTCCTCATAAACGATTGATCAGGTTATGGTGATCTTTCAGTGTGGTTCCGAAGTTGAAGTGAAGAAGACACTAGGAGATCTGACGTGAAAACAAAATTCTGTGGTACTATCTTGGGAAGGTCATGTTTCGATAAGGGGAATAGCGCAGAAATAGGGTACAGACCATGTATGTAGACCAGACCCGTTGCTGTTAGGTATTTCCATTATCGGGATGCCCTCAGGAGTGGACTTATTAGCGTGTTGGATGACTGTTCAGTTTTACTAGCTTTTTCGTATCGCCCGAAAGGTCCCCCTCCCCCGGGTTCTACCCCCGGGCTTTGATATTTCCGTTCACTGTTGCGAAATGCAAAACAGAGGTTTTGCCGTAGAATATCGGAGGCAAAAATGGAGTTTTGCATTTTCGCGACTTTGGCAGTTGGCCAAGCACGCGGTCAAGGGGCGGAGCTTGTGCCAAGCCGCGTGCTTGGCCCTTGGATGACCATTCCGGTCTTTCGTCAGCTGAGGGCCCACCCACCCACCCTTGTGAGGCCTCAGCTGCTGTAGGATAGTCCTTTGTAGAACCATGACAAGGCCCGCTGAACGAACAAAATGGAATGGGAATGGAAGCTGAAAGGAAAAATGCAGCGCGAGAGACACGATGCACGCGGTGCATTTCCCACGACGTCTCTTCCACGGGAAGTGCTTCACATTGAGATGGGCAGTAATGGCGTTCATCGTTATGGGCAATCTCGTCGTACTGGTCTCGTTAACCGCAAGCATGATTGTCACTTCTGTATTGGTGTACATTCGACAATGATTAGTTTAATCGTTATTGTGTGTACAAGTCTCTCAAGACTTCAAAAAATTGTAGACTCTCATTGTCATTTCTATTCATCTCAACAGCGTTGTTGCAAATTCTCAAAGGTCTTTTGTTAGGATCATAGCCGAAGGCGCTGAGCCGTCTAGGTCGGTTATTAGTTGATCACTTGTGTGAGAATAATCCATTATCTTTGTGCAGTGTGTATTGCTGTTGCTATTGCTAGTTGCTGTTTGTTTGGGGAACCATCCCATTACTGTACATAAGCTGATGAATGAACCTTCCCCCCCCCCCGTTCACTGTTGCGAAATGCAAAACAGAGGTTTTGCCGTAGAATATCGGAGGCAAACTGGCGGCTTTCGTTCCCCTACCCTGTGCATGCTATTCAAAGCAAAAATTACAGTCAGCACGGTCTTCGTGCCAGGGCCTTCTAACTTTGTATAGAGATTCCTGTCCGAGCTGCCTTTTGGAGATTGGGTAAATGCCCCGAAAAAGGTTTTTTTACCCGTTTCAAAGCTCAAATTCGTGGTCTACGGATCAAAAAGGCCCAAAACCTGCAAAAAGATGGAAATGCAGAAATTTGCCGGGACACTACCTTTAAACATTCATCACAACAGCTCACTGATGATTTTTACGTAGAGTTAAGGACACTAAGTCATCAGTTTGCGCGAAATGAGTCTATTATATTGAGTTCGTTTATTGGCTGACAATTTTAGAAATTTGTACGCTGCGAACATTTCTTAGAATTCTTAATGTTCCGAATCCGTTATTTTTTGCACAGTCTCTATGACCTAGGAAGCTTCTTCACACAGCGGCACCAAGCATTCATGTGCAAATGGAAATTTCTAATTAGCATTGTTTGCTTGCAGATGCTTTTCCAATACTAATTTTCGTACCTATAGCATTTGGATAGTAGTTACAACTTTCAACGAGTGTTGTAAAACGAGAGTTTCACTTTCGCACATCTATCGTTATTTCCAAAGCAATGAAAACATTGACCGTACTTTTTGAACGACATACAAAAGCTATCAATTGCAGTATTGACTGCTCTTACAGCACTACTTACAATATGAAACATCTAATATTCAATTTTTACTTTTTTCCTCCAACCTCTTGGAATGATCCTCCTTTGCTTATTTGCCTTTAGATAAAAAATACAGATTTTTTGTTGAACACTCTTCATGTCTGGGTATCATAGAGTACAATTCGTGGGAAGATTCGTTTGTAGCAAACGTAATCGCTATAGCATTTGGTCTTTCATTCATCACTAAAAATATAAGGTTTTTATATGAAAACAAAGGTTTCATAAACAAGGTATTATTGTATGATGGACTTTCCCATGCATGCTTGATGACTCTTAAAAAGTTTATCCAGCCTCCTATCCCATTTACCAGTAACTAACCTCCGATTAGATATTATGCGACATTTAGCATTCAAACTGGAAAGAAGTAGAAAATGAAAGTCATAAAAACCGAAATCGATTACTCATATGGACAAGGGTCTGCAAGACCGTTTTATTCCATGGCTAAACGGCAGGAAAGTGATGAGGATGGTAAATAACCCTTCGTTGTCGTATTCAACGATGATGTAAGAGTAATGAGTAACGTGGGAGTGGTGACGAGCTTTCCATAATGCAACCTCGCCTTAGAAGAGCTGTATAATCGAGCCTTTTTGCTGTATTTTTCTGGATTTCGCATGTTGTTTTTAAGGCTTAGACACAAAATAATGTTTACTTTATAAAGAAATCAAAACTGCGATACAGTTTGTAGAGCCCCTACATGTTTATGATCCTGCGGGCATGCATGATCGCAAAATCTCGCTTTTGCACTACTCTTTGGTTTGAAATAGTGTGCTAACTACTGACACTCAATCGGACCAAATTGCCTCTGCGCGGCACTTCGAGTTTCGATAGTTTTGTGGGATAAGCGACATTTTGTCTAAGACATGATTTGAGTTCTACGGCTAGTAGGTTCTTGTGCGAAGTATTGGGTGGCAAAACATTTTTGGAACATTCCAGCTACAACTCATTTTTGGAAGTTAACACATTCATAGAAATAGAAATGTACAGATGCACTCTCGTATGTGTGCAATGTAAATACATCTGAGCATGTGGGAGAAGTTTAGGACCAAAAGAGCTGAATTTATTGTTTTTCAGTATACCTAATTCTCGCTTTTAAAAGCGAATTTATACAATGCTTATGCATGATTATGAAAAAGTGAATAGTGCATACTGTATAGTGAAAAAAGAAAAAGCGTTATGGTTTGGTGGAGGTGGAGAAAGGTGGAGATGTGCGTTCGGCGAAACCTTGATTCTTGAACTCTAACTTCTTCAAAATTTATACTAATATTGTATTCGTAATCATCATGCTCGATTGCCCCCCCTGTGCCAACTTCCAGCCCCATGGCTCGAACATTAAAGAAATCGATAAAAATCGATAAAATCGATATCGATTGACACCGAAAAGTGCCCTGTGACACCCGCCCCGCCCCAAAGTATATGTGTGCCAAGTTTGGTCCGGATCGGTTCAGAAATAAAAATTTCTATAACACACACACACACACACACACACACACACACACACACACACACACACACACACACACACACACACACACACACACACACTCGACTTGAATATAAGGCTTCTGCTGAATACGGATAATGTTGCTTTCCATTGTGAGACAAAGGGTTGGATGATTCAAAAGAAAAATGGTTGTAGAGGGTTTCCCTTTCGACTCTTTTTCCTGGAACGGACAGGAGTTCTGCATTGCGGGACGAGAACAAAAACGGCTAAACATTCCTTGCACAATCCAAATGCGCCTTTCAGATGACTTCCTAGTGGAATAGGCATGATATACCTGTTGAGTGCATAGTACTGCATGACAAATTATGGCTCTGTACGGCAAAACTGTCCAGCAGAATTTTACTGGGACGTGCATTAATATCTACTGTACTGCTCAGACATCTTCCCATGAGTTGATCGTTTGTTTCACCATCTTTTAAATCATAAGTGCGGTACTTGTTTCGATGCAGGTGCTGATTAGGCTTTTTTTGAAACTAGACCCGCTGATCTTCGCAAAAAACGGAATGGAAATCCTGATAACAAGGTGGCGGAAAATTGCGGAGAATTGTGCGCAATAAACATACAGGGTGTCCCAAAAAGATGTGCACACTGTTTGATTGTTAATAATTCTCTTGCTTTCAAGTCTTTTGCCGAGCTTGAGGTATCATTATTTAGAGCGAGGATAAACTTAGATTTACAGTATGGAGCGACTTATCAGCACTCTTCATTACTTTAGGATAACAGTAGGAATTTCGAGGAGGATTTTAAGCCATTGAAAGCGGTATTTTGCCTTAGAAAGAAAGCCAAACAAGCCAGAAACTCTTGAACTAGGTTAATCGAAGTTGCTGATTCTAAATATGAAAATTGCACGTCAGTACACTGTTTCTTTCATGTATTATCTCATATTTAGGGTAACGACTGATCGGTCAATGTTTGTCAGAAATGTGAATACACCATCAAAAAAGCATGAAAAGTTGGTGGAAAGTTATGTAGCGAAATCAGCACGCCTGAAAACCTTACTACACAAATTTTTAGATTTTTTCGAAATTATTTCAGCAAAAAGGCTTATTCCGCGGTGATGCTGATGGTGAAAGTTCATACCGTGGTCCTACAGTAACGAAGAGTGATTGATGATTTGCTCTATACTGTAAATCTAAGTTTATCCTCGCTCTACAGATTGACACCTCAGCTCGGCAAAAGACATGAAAGCAAGAGAGTTATTAACGATCGAACAGTGTGCACATCTTTTTGGGACACTCTGTACATGCATCGTCTTCTGATAGGATTCGTCATTTTGTCGGTTTATGAAAACCTTACTAATTTATAAAGAGAGCTAATGCTTGGTACCATCCCATTTGGTTTTTTGCGAAGGTTATGCTGCAATTCCTGTTAGTAATCACAACGAAGCAAAAGCCTCGTCAAATTTGATTTCGAAAACTTTTGTGCCAACCCAGAATTGACGTATGGGTTCCAAGAGTTTGCTCAAAGTTCGCATCGCTACGAGTATAAATAAAGCTCAGAAACTACAGTATTGAACTGCTTGTAATTGATAGTCAATCAATGACATTCACAGTGTGGGCAAATAGCTTATTTTTAATACACATATGGAGAAAAAGTACAAAATATTCAAAGCAAAAGTATTTCACAGTAAGCGCAATGATTGAAATAAATTTAGTACAGTCAGAAGTTTCGCAAAAATGGAACTTGAGATGCAATATTGTTCGTTTGTTTCAAAATGGCCAGAATTATCATGACTTATAATAACGGGCTAAGGGCTGTTTACGTTTTTTTGTGTGTGTGTGTGTCTGTCTGTCTGTCCGTTACGAAATTCGTAGGGAGAGTTCCAGCCAACCTCTTGAGCCCAAATTTTGCATAGTACATCCTAGCAGCAGGAAAGTCCATCTTGCAAAAGCACAAGCGGATCCGATAAGTGGATCCCCTAGAAATTGCGCGTGAAACGGGTCCACTTAACTTCTGACCAGCAAAATCGGGTCCGTATATAAATTTTTTGCAAAGTCGTGCATATGTTTGACAAGCTAATGTACAAGCCATGGACTTTAGCCCAGAAATTTCAACTGAAGTTGATTACTTTACGAAGATGGCGCCAAAAAGAGTTAGTTGCGTAAATGTTTAGTTTCCCAAGATTTTACGTGATCACTTGAGAAGGTTTTTGCGCAGAGATGTAGCCCACGATGATTATTGCCATTATAGCGACTACCAAGCCACAAATAGTCCACAAACCTATTCAAATTTGCATTTATTCTTTTGAGAAAAGTTTCATCCCCGTGAGAATACCGATCTCACACAAAAAAGCTCTAGGAATGAGTAGCTGTTTACAAATTATCCGTGATAGCCTGCATAACGCGGTGAGTTTCAATGTCACTATTATGCGGGAATGAGTAAGGCATACGGAAAGTAGGGCCAGTGCGAGCCTCTGCGAAGCAGAGGTGGCGCACTGGTTGCTTAATAAACGGCTGCAGGCCAACAGTGTGAATTAGGTTTTTTATTGGGGATTGCAAGGCTGTGAGTAGACGAGCGAAAGTATTTTGTATTGAATCTCAATGGCTCACAAAAAATGTATGTTATTCGCAAAAACGAGTAATGTGAATTTCTTTTACATCTCCTCAAACAGCAGTAGTAAACATGCAATGGCTGTGGGACGTGCTGGGTCCGATGCGTTCACAGTTTTCAAGTGATTTCTTTCGTTTTTTCGGGCAAAACATAAATGGCTTCGTGGGCTATATATGAGTTTCACAAATTTACCAAAAGCAGTAAAGGGTGGTGAAGAGGAGCCGCCATATACAATCCTATCTGCTCCTGTAGCAGCTGTTTATTTATAACTAGCTGGCTTACCCGGCTCCGCCGTATCCGGACCAAACTTGGCACACATACACTTCGGGCCCCGGCGGGTGTCACAGTCCACTTTTCGTTATCGATCGATGTCGATTTTACCGATTTTTATCGATTTTTTGCAGAGTTCACCTACAGGGCTAGGAGTTGGCACAGGGGGGGAAGTGAGCATGGGGATTCCGAATACAATATTAGTTTTCAGAATTATCGATTACTTTTATTTATTTTATCGATTTTTTGTAAATTTTGGCATGCGAGGCTGGGATTTTGCACAGGGGGTAATCGAGCGTGCTGATTCCGAATACAATATTGGTTTTCAGGATTATCGATTACTTTTATCGATTTTATCGATTTTTTTGCAAAGTTTGACCTGCGGGGCTGGGAGTTTGCACAGGGGTGTAATCGAGCATGCTGATCATCCCCCTTGGGGATGATCAGCATGCTCGATTACCCCCCCCCCCCTGTGCCAACTCCCAGCCTCCTAGCTCAAACTTTGCAAAAAAATCGATAAAATCGATAAAAGTAATCAATAATCCCGAAAACCAATATTGTATTCGGAATCCCCATGCTCGATTACCCCCGTGTGCCAACTCCCAGCCCCGTAGGTAAACTCAGCAAAAAAATCGATAAAAATCGATAAAATCGATATCGATCGATGACGAAAAGTAGCCTATGACACCCGCCGGGGCCCGAAGTGTATGTGTGCCAAGTTTGGTCCGGATCGGTTCAGAAATGGAATTTTCTATTCGGAACATACGTACATACATACAGTGACCGCCAAAAAGTTGCGGACAAGCCGCCCTCCTTTTTTCATCGCTCATTTCCAGATGGAAAACAAAGATGAAAAAATGATCCGATTGCATGTGGTGATAGAGCTCATCAAGAGCTACAATCTACACATCGCGCTTTCTGGAAAACATGTATTATAAAAATTTTAAAAATGTTTTTCTGAAAAAAGTCCGAAAATGGACGCGCCACAATTTCGCGGACATTAATTCTTCGAACGCGAAAATTTTCTTTTAGGTCTTTTGTTGGGGCAAAAACAGAAGTTTTCCGGACAGGTAAGCATGATATATTGTAGAACTCATCGAAGACAATAATATGGTAGTGATTACATTCAAAAAAACTCAAGCTTGAATTTTATTTTGCTTCTTTTCAAAAAATAACTTCTGATTCCCTGCTTCAAGCCAAATTTCTTCACATGGAAACCCATTCAAGACATCCAAACGAAGCTATTCGGATAAAACAGATGCCCTTTGTTATCTTCTATGCATCGGACGTGTGCTGGAGAGTTTCTTTGTCAAAAATGGCTCTTGACAGTGCGTGCACATGACCCCACCTGCACCTCACCACTGACTTGCACCGCTTTGCAGGCTTGTAACTCAGCCGGCAATCACTCTACGAGGCTGCAAGTGGGCTCATTCGAAAGAGCATGACTTCCTGGACACGATGGTGTGCAAAAGAGTTGGGTATGACAAACAGCGGAGAAATGGCGGATGGGGTGTCAAAGCGCAGCACTGGAGATGAATGGAGTGAAGGCTCCTGTCAACACAAGAACAGTCTTAGAGCTCCGAAATGGATCTATTACACGAAAATTGACAGTTTTGAACTCATAGGATGAAATTGGTAGCGAAAGGAGCCCTTTCTAACTTTAGCTGAAAAATCCTTAGCCTACCACTGAAGCTGCGCTTTGACATCCCATCCGCCATTTCTCCGCTGTTTGTCATACCCAATTCTTTTGCACACCATCGTGTCCAGGAAGTCATGCTCTTTCGAATGAGCCTACTTGCAGGCTCGTAGAATTACTGCCGGCTGAGTTACAAGCCTGCAAAGCGGTGCAAGTCAGTGGTGAGGTGCGTGGGGTCATGTGCACGCACTGTCAAGAGCCATTTTTGACAAAGAAACTCTCCAGCACACGTCCGATGCATAGAACATAACAAAGGGCATCTGTTTTATCCGAATAGCTTCGTTTGGATGTCTTGAATGGGTTTCCATGTGAAGAAATTTGGCTTGAAGCAGGGAATCAGAAGTTATTTTTTGAAAAGAAGCAAAATAAAATTCAAGCTTGAGTTTTTTTGAATGTAATCACTACCATATTATTGTCCTCGATGAGTTCTACAATATACTATGCTTACCTGTCCGGAAAACTTCTGTTTTTGCCCCAACAAAAGACCTAAAAGAAAATTTTCGCGTTCGAAGAATTAATGTCCGCGAAATTGTGACGCGTCCATTTTCGGACTTTTTTCAGAAAAACAATTTTAAAATTTTTATAATACATGTTTTCCAGAAAGCGCGATGTGTGGGTTGTAGCTCTTGATGAGCTCTATCACCACATGCAGTCGGATCATTTTTTCATCTTTGTTTTCAATCTGGAAATGAGCGATGAAAAAAGGAGGGCGGCTTGTCCGCAACTTTTTGGCGGTCACTGTACATACATACAGTGACCGCCAAAAAGTTGCGGACAAGCCGCCCTCCTTTTTTCATCGCTCATTTCCAGATGAAAAACAAAGATAAAAAAATGATCTGATTGCATGTGGTGATAGAGCTCATCAAGAGCTACAACCCACACATCGCGCTTTCTGGAAAACATGTATTATAAAAATTTCAAAAATGTTTTCCTGAAAAAAGTCCGAAAATGGACGCGTCACAATTTCGCGGACATTAAATCTTCGAACGCGAAAATTTTCTTTTAGGTCTTTTCTTGGGGCAAAAACAGAAGTTTTCAGGACAGGTGAGCATAGTATATTGTAGAACTCATCGAGGACAATATTATGGTAGTGATCACTTTCAAAAAAACTCAAGCTTGAATTTTATTTTGCTTCTTTTCAAAAAGTAACTTCTAATTCCCTGCTTTAAGCCGAATTTCTTCACACGGAAACCCATTCAAGGCATCCAAACGAAGCTACTCGGATAAAATGGATGCCCTTTGTTATCTTCTATGCATCGGACGTGTGCTGGAGAGTTTCTTCGTCAAAAATGGCCCTTGACAGTGCGTTGATACCACTGCTTCTGCACCTCACCACTGACTTGCACCGCTTTGCAGGCTTGTAACTCAGCCGGCGGTAACTCTTCGAGATTGCAAGTAGGCTCATTCGAAAGAGCATGACTTCCTGGACACGATGGTTTGCAAAAGAGTTGGGTATGACAAACAGCGGAGAAATGGCGGATGGGGTGCCAAAGCGCAGCACTGGAGATGAATGAAGTGAAGGCTCCTATCAACACAAGAACAGTCTTAGAGCTCCGAAATGGATCTATTACACGAAAATTGACAGTTTTGAACTCCTAGGATGAAATTGGTAGCGAAAGGAGCCCTTTCTAACTTTAGCTGAAAATTTCTTAGCCTACCACTGAAGCTGCGCTTTGACACCCCATCCGCCATTTCTCCGCTGTTTGTCATACCCAACTCTTTTGCAAACCATCGTGTCCAGGAAGTCATGCTCTTTCGAATGAGCCTACTTGCAATCTCGAAGAGTTACCGCCGGCTGAGTTACAAGCCTGCAAAGCGGTGCAAGTCAGTGGTGAGGTGCAGGTGGGGTCATGTGCATGCACTGTCAAGGGCCATTTTTGACGAAGAAACTCTCCAGCACACGTCCGATGCATAGAAGATAACAAAGGGCATCCATTTTATCCGAGTAGCTTCGTTTGGATGCCTTGAATGGGTTTCCGTGTGAAGAAATTCGGCTTAAAGCAGGGAATTAGAAGTTACTTTTTGAAAAGAAGCAAAATAAAATTCAAGCTTGAGTTTTTTTGAAAGTGATCACTACCATAATATTGTCCTCGATGAGTTCTACAATATACTATGCTCACCTGTCCGGAAAACTTCTGTTTTTGCCCCAAGAAAAGACCTAAAAGAAAATTTTCGCGTTCGAAGAATTAATGTCCGCGAAATTGTGACGCGTCCATTTTCGGACTTTTTTCAGGAAAACATTTTTAAAATTTTTATAATACATGTTTTCCAGAAAGCGCGATGTGTGGGTTGTAGCTCTTGATGAGCTCTATCACCACATGCAATCAGATCATTATTTCATCTTTCTTTTCCATCTGGAAATGAGCGATGAAAAAAGGAGGGCGGCTTGTCCGCAACTTTTTGGCGGTCACTGTACATACATACAGACATACAGACATACATACAGACAAACAGACATTCAGCTTTATATATAAGATATGGGTGATGCTCTCACCTCAAGGTTTTGAGCTGTAATAAACACCCACAGGGTGTTTTCTCCTTTCATTTGGAATACATTTATTTTCAATGAAAATAAATACACGCCATCAATTATTGTACTAGAACAGCTTTGAATAGTGGCATTGCTGTAAATGAATGCGTAGCCGCTGTACTACTCTTTCACTTTTCGTGCCCTATAGCTCTAAATGTTAGCGCAGTGAATGCCTTCGACGAATCATAAGTTGACTAGACAATACTATACTTTTTTGCAACGCGGAAGAAGCTGACCTATACATGTAAGGCGCCCACAGTTAAGCTAGTTTTTTTAGACATGAAAGTGATGCCTTTCTAATTCCCAAACCAAAATTTGCCTTTTCAAATTCGTCGATCGCGGAAAGATTCCATATGTGTGACTCTTCTCGGTTTTAAACAATGTGCCAGCTTTCCAACTCATTATTATGCATGGAAACGCCCATGCCGAACATTTGCCCCTTCATAAGACCACGTCTCTCAATCTTTCCGTAAGCAATGGTCTCGTCTTTTGACAACCTGAAGAAACTTTTGCCTCCAAAAAGAAGGGTGTACTCTTGCATGACGAAGGGAGATCGCCCTTCATTTTAGTTGATAACAGAAAGAAAAACAGAGGCTTTTGTCAAACAAATCATTCTATCCGACTCTGCCTAGGCTTTGCCTAGCCAAGCAGAAAAGATTCGCTGCCATTTCAACCCGTTTCAGCTGAATTTCACGTTTCTAGTTCTAAAAACTTGTAGTATGCAACTACTTATGTGGGAACAGCAAGCATCACTTTGGCAAAAGCATGAAAGTATTTCTCTTGAATTCCAACCTACAAGAAAGTTCAGCAGGGTCGATACAGTTTCTCCAAAAGCAATCACCGTTTTATGTTTGGCAGCTTTCACAAACGGAATCCTGAAATTGGCGTTGGAGCTCTAATCTCTAAACAAAGCTCACGTAATCGAGAGCTGTCTAGATCAAATTCGGTGTGCTGATCACAGCTTTAACAAATTCTTGATCGGATCATTGACAGCGCTGCAAAATAAGGCACTCTTTCAATTATACAGCGTACATAAAAAATATGTTAGCTAGTTGTTAGAAATTTTTTATCTGAACAGCTAAGAACCAAATCGAAATGGCCCTAGTATGAATTGGCAATAGAAAATGGACCACCGGTTCTCTCTTTATCACTGTAGGGTTAAGGTAAATACTTTCGTATGACTTTTGCTTCAGCAAGAGAATAATTGCTTCAAATTCATTGGCCTGATAGACCAGATTTGTTACCCAGTTAGTCAATTGGCATTGCTGGTTCCACATATGAACTTTGCGCTTCACCGCAATCTAGCCTAAAAATAGGACACCTATATTGTGACGTGCCTCTTTCAATGGAAAATCCGATAGCAGCTGGACTTGTGGACATGTAGGAGGTTTCTTTTGTTAGAAGAGCTACATGTGATTGTTTTGTAGTTTTGTACTGCAAGGTTGAGTCTGAACTGCCCCTGCGATTTGCTACAAAAGTTCCGCGGGAGCTTTCTAGACAAAAACTAGCAATCAAACGTTCCATTTTCTTTGTTCTGACCTTTATCGAAAGGTTCCAATAGAAGGCAATACCATCTCTGTTCAAATGTCAGATAAACTGTGGTGGAGCTTTGAGCATTGTAGCTTTCAATTAAATATGACTTTCTTGCAGAATTCCAAACCTTTATCAGCTCCAGTTACTTGCCATGTTTTGAAAAATCACAGCAGACTTTTCAACAATAAAAACAATTTTCAGAGAAGAAGCTTCTCTTAAGAGTACAAAACAAAACGCTTTTGTTTCGAATTTTACACGGTCAAATTGATATATAATACTACGGAGACCCAAAATTACAGAATTTGCTCGCTTCCATAGTTGTTATTTAAAGTTTTCAAGTAGTATTGTAAGGCCCATCGCTTTTTTCCATTAGATTCTCAAAGAAAAACAGAGCACGCTAGTCTATGAAGCCGATATCCCCTCCTATAATATAAACCCGTTCCGAAAAAACGAGACGGCGAGGATGGTCCGCCCACATGTATGCTTCAACGGGTGTTTTGAATAGACGCCAATTGCCGAACGGGGCCTTATTGTGTAGAGACGCGACGGTGCGATCATGAGGTCAAGAGCGCAGAGGTCCTAGCGCGAACGAGAGGCCACGACACGCAGGGTACGCTCTGCTGCTGCAATGGGTGTGTTGAAAGACGCAAGCGCGTGCCAAGGGTGTTGAAATTGCGAGCTTGGTAATTGTTCCAAAGTTAGTAGTTATAGAAGCATACCATTTGATTGCTCACATCCGATTTCAGTATTCACTTTGCTTCCACTTTTCCGCCAAATTTTGAAAAAATCTTCGAAAATCTCGCTTTTGGGAGCTTTTGCTCTGGTTGAATTAGATTTTTCCCTTCAGATTGTTAGCGCGAGTGCGAAATTGACTGCGAAAGGAAGCTTTACAGCGATGACTGGGGCAAAACAAAATTTTGGCACGATATGATCCACTTTTCCGCCAAAATTTGAGAAAATCTTCGAAAATCTCGCTTTTGGGAGCTTTTGCTCTGGGTGAATTCGATTTTCCCTCCAGATTGTAAGCATGAGTGCGAGAGTGACATTGGGAAAGGAAGCTGCACAGCGACGCGTAGGGCAAAGCAAAATTTTAGAACGATATGACTACTTTCCTTTCATTGAAAAAATCTCTGAAAATGTTATTTTTGAGCGGTTGTGGCAATACATATACTGATAAATTGAAAATTCACTTGAGAAAATTGTAAGTATGAAACGCGTTTATTTATGGGTGTGTCCTACCCGCTTGCTAGCGACCCGTAGGGTCGCTAGTCTTATATATAAAGCCGAATGTCTGTTTGTCTGTATGTATGTCTGTATAGGGCTTATCAAATCGAGTGTCGTTTGCACCAGCATCTCCATCTTCGCGCTGGACTCTGCGTCTCTTCTGCAACACATGTTCCCTAAACACTTCCAATCGATTGAGACTCCGCCTTTCCCACGCTCGCCCTGGGAAAGTGCTTAGAGAGCAGCCCCATGGAAGAGACGCAGAGTTCAGCGCTAAGATGGAGTTGCTGGTGCAAACGACACTCAATTTGATAAGCCCTATATGTATGTCTGTATGTCTCTGTGTACGTATCTTCCGAATAGAAAATTCTATTTCTGAACCGATCCGGACCAAACTTGGCACACATACACTTCGGGCCCCGGCGGGTGTCATAGGCTACTTTTCGTCATCAATCGATATCAATTTTATCGATTTTTTGCAAAATTTGAGCTACGGGGCTGGGAGTTGGCACAGGGGGGGTAATCGAGCATGCTGATTACAAATATGTTATTGACAGGGCCGGGCGGAGCCGGGTTTGCCAACTAGTAAGTGATATTTTCGTACGAAAATGACAGATTTTTGTCGTTATAGGGCAGACATGATTTCGGCAAGAGCTGGATGTTGTGGTGCGCTCGTTTTACTATTTTGTCTATTGTCGGGGATCGTTGTTGCATCAGGTATGTGTGGAGGAAAGTTTTCGAGAACACTGCTATAAATTTCTTACGATCTTAAAGACCTTCCTTCTTTATTTCGTATCAAAGAAGGTTTTGCTTCAACAACAAAACTCGAAGTCCACAACTTCTCAGCTCTATCCATTTGTTGAATATACGCTACTTAATCCTAATGCTTTTTCTGGTCCATGTAACAGCCTGTATACGCATTAGCAACTTAACAAGGGAATGGTCAGAAATCAAAGTGGCCAATCCAGCTGCGTACTATTAGATGCAGCATAAAACGCTGACTTTATATCTGTATTCCTTATCTGCTTAGCGCCTATGTGGGCGAAGTTATGAGCTGTTAAGGGCCGTTATCTTGCTAAGAAAAGGAGCATGCAAAGTGCATATTTGGCAATAAAGAGCCATGTTCGGCTTAATGCTGGACCAAAAAATGCTCTAGGTTACTTTATATTCTCAAAGCTCAAAGGTGAGCTGAAAGTGCGATACTGTGCTGTAGACGAATAAGCCTTTATGAATATTTAGTCTCTAGTCTTTTAAGTACAGTCCGGTGCAAGTTGAAAACATGACATCATTTTTATATACAAAGACCTTAAGAATCGATAAAAGGCTTGCGATGAAGAGGACGATCTTTTGACATCTGTAGTCCTCTTCCTCTTCATCGCAAGCCTTTTATCGATTCTTAAGGTCTTTGTATATAAAAATGATGTCATGTTTTCAACTTGCACCGGACTGTACTTAAAAGACTAGAGACTAAATATTCATAAAGGCTTATTCGTCTACAGGTTTGTAAGTGGCGATTATTTCAGCGCTACAAGAGCAACAAGTTCAGAATACGATTGTTGAAAAAGAAAAGCGTCGGCTGGTATTGAACATTGGCCTACTCTTGTTTTACTAGTTTTTTTGTTTTGTTGAAAAAACGTAAGAACTTCCCCACACTATAAATTTCTTGTCAGAAATTGCATTACATGGGGGTCTCTCAAAGAAAGCAAAGTTGTAAAGTTCTTTTCCATAATTTTTGAATTTGTTACACAACTAATCTACTCAATCTACGTATTAGTCCCGAAACCCGTTTCAACCCCTACTTTCCGCTTAATAAGAGCATCTAAAAATTTTGGATTACAAAGCTGCTTCAAGCGCAGTCATGTGCGCTAAACGTTTTTTTTTCAAATTAGGCTTTTTCTTATTCTTCTGCTTCTTCTCTTGAGCATAGAGGACATATCTTAATTTTTTTTGCAAGTTCACAAGTTGAAGGAAATTCGTTTTACAATTTACAGTATTACATGGTGCTTACTTCTGCACAGAGAGACATTCTGTGTGTCAGGCGCCGTCAAGGTTGAGAGGGAGACCAAAAATGGCAAAAGATTTTCATAAAACTTACCGTACTTCTACAGTAAATAGAGGGCGAATGTTTTGTTTGGAAAAGTAAGTCAAAGCCGGATCATAATGGTAGCCAAAAACCTATGAAAGACATGAAGTTAAAGGGGCATAAGCAAATGGGCGACACTTCAACGCTTATACAGGGTGTCTATAAAGTATGTATACACTGTTTGATCGTTAATATCTCTTTTCCCAAGAGGTCTTTTGCTTTGTTTCAAACATCATTTAGAGCTGGCTTCAACTTAAATTTGCAGTATGGAACGAATCGCCCATCTCTCTTTATTACTGCAGGATTACGCTAGAAACGTGAAACCTATGGTGTCAATGTGGAAAAAGCTGCCGTTTTTCAAAATTTTTTAAAAAAATCTGAAAACTTGTGTAGTGGGGTTTTCATGAACGCTGAGTTCAATGCTCAACTATTCACAAGATTGCAAAGCTTTCTAAACGGTGTAACCGCACTTTTTAGGAACATTGGGAAAACGGCCGCTATCTCTTGCCTGGCATAACTCTTCAATGAAACATCATAATAAGTTGGGAACTTTACAATTAAAATCAGATGTAACCGGGGGTGTCTAGTGGTACAACGGTTTTAACCGGATCGATAGACAACACGGATGGAACGACTAATAGTTTATCTCAGAAAAACGGCAACGAACAACTAGAAACAACAATGCGTAACGTGAACAAGGCTTAACAACGAAACGACGGGCTCTACCCTCTTCACTACTTTGGCAGGCTTACTAGTTACTACTCTCTATCTAAGGAGGAGATCCGCCTCTCTTCGACGGAGTTAGCTCCCACTAGCGCTTCCTCAGCGCGGACTCTCTGAGACTCCCCCTGACTCTCGGTATTTATACCCTGCCGAAGGGGTCAGCGCGGGATTTTCTTCCCGCCACTGAAGATCGGTAGGTCGGTGATCCGCGCCCTCTGACACAGCGACTTTAATTAGCCTAGTGTAAAAGTTTTTAGACTGTTTTGTTTTCTTTCTGAGGCAAAATATGGCCTTTCATGGCTCAAAACCCTTTTTGAAGTTTCCACCGTAATCCTACGGTAATGAAGAGAGATGGGTGATTCGCTCCATACTGTAAATCTAATTGAAGCCAGCTCTACAAAATGGTACTCAAAGCAACGCAAAAGGCTTTTTGGGAAGAGAGATATTAACGATCAAACAGTATATACATACTTTACGGAACCCTGTATATTTGAACCTAATACAGTGCTGGCCATAATTATAAAGACACTCTAAAAATAGTCGTAGTTTGCGTTCTTGTTAATGAATCTGTCTGAAACTTTGCTGTATGGTGCGCATGTTAACCTGTCATAACATCTCGAAACGGCTTATAATTTTGTTGAGTTCGAACAGAAAAAAGTAGAAAAATACGAAAAAACTCACTCCCGGAAGCTGGACAAAATTATAAAGAAACCTGTGGCCGTATTCATCAACGAACCCTGAGGGTAAAACATAACCTCCAGGGTTAGTTTAATCCTCAGGGTTCATTGGCCATATTCATCAACCATAGGGTAGGGTTTAGCACTAAACGCGATTGACCCATATCGATCAACGAACCTGTGGCCGCTTCCATCAATTCTGAGGGTTAAACTAACCCTGGAGAGTTAAGGCGTCAGTTATGCGTGAGCTGTGCAAACTCACATCACGGAATGCTTAAGTACGTGCTAAATTTACTTTTTACATCTATTCTTTCACTGTTATTGTAGTATAATCAACGAATAAGCTTCTAACACTAGTTTTTATACCACATCTCTAGCATATTTGTGCAGCATCCGATCTTACAGTGTGAGTTTGTTTTCATGTGTGCAATTGTGCCGTGTAAGTTCTACTTTTGCGCATTTCGTTTTATACCAGGCTTATGCTACTCTTTTAGGGATAGTGCGTGTTATCATAAAAGGTTGTTCTGTTTTGGCACTTGTCAGAGTGGAATGCGCAATTTTTCCTCGTCGCATTCATTTGTCATCAAAGCTAGAGGTTTTTCTTTCGAAGTCAGTGTTTCATGTTTCGAATTTAAACATAAAACGAAGTCAAAACTAAATACTATAACAACGACTAATACTAAATCTTATATATAAAGCTGAATGTCTGTTTGTATGTATGTCTGTCTGTCTGTCTGTCTGTCTGTCTGTATGTCTGTCTGTACGTATGTTCCGAATAGAAAATTCCATTTCTGAACCGATCCGGACCAAACTTGGCACACATACACTTCGGGCCCCGGCGGGTGTCATAGGCTACTTTTCGTCATCGATTGATATCGATTTTATCGATTTTTTGCAAAATTTAAGCTAGGGGGCTGGGATTTGGCACAGGGGGGTAATCGAGCATGCTGATTACGAATACAACATTAGTTTTTAAAATCGTGCATTACTTTTATCGATTTTATCGATTTTTTTGCAAAGTTTGAGCTACGGGGCTGGGATTTGGCACAGGGGGGTAATCGAGCATGCTGATCATTCCCGTGGGGGTGATCAGCATGCTTGATCACACCCCCTGCCAAATTCCAGCCCCCTAGCTCAAATTTTGCAAAAAAAATCGATAAAATTGATTAAAGTAATGCACGGTTTCGAAAACTAATATTGTATTCGTAATCAGCATGCTCGATTACCTCGCTGTGCCAAATCCCAGCCCCCTAGCTCAAATTTTGCAAAAAATTTATAAAATCGACATCAATCGATAACGAAAAGTGGACTGTGACACCCGCCGGGGCCCGAAGTGTATGTGTGCCAAGTTTGGTTCGGATCGGTTAAGAAATGGAATTTTCTATTCGGAACATACGGCGGTGCCGGGTATGCCAGCTAGTACTCAATACTCGTTGATCCTTTTTCATAAAACTATTAGATGCGAGCAAATGTTTGTATGAAGTTGTAGGATAGAGTTAACTTTGCTCTAAGCTAGGGTTAAATTAACCCTGATGATTTACGTAAGTTTTACCCTCCAGGATTAGTTTAACCCTCAGGATTCGTTGATGAATACGGGTTAATCACTTTCGGGGTAAGGTTTACCCTCAAGGGTAGATTTAACCCTCAGGGTTAAGCCTACTTGTGTTTCATGAATACGGGTTAAACGCTCTCCAGGGTTAAACTAACCCTCCAGGGTTAGTTTAACCCTCAGGGTTCGTTGATGAGTGCGGCCACTGGTTTTTGTTTCAACACCATATCATCCCCTGACTTCACTTCATTTTTGTACAGTTACATACTAAATGTTGAAACATTTGCAACATATGCGACCTGTCATCCTTTTCAAAGATAGTTTTTACTGTATTTTTTACTTTCAATAGCACCAAAGGTCAATTTGCTTTAACAAACAGCTGATTTGACGAGCTTTCAAGCTCTTGTTCATTTCAAATGATAGTCATGGAGTCCATTGACCCTTCTGGATAAATAAGGTGATGAGCGCTTTCGTAAGCTCTGCGTTATCGCTGATATAGACGGACAGACTCCAACCTCAACATAGACTTATCACGCTTTCAAACTACAAAACGTTTGCAATGTCCATAAAGTGCTGAACTTGATCTATTACAGTGCTTACATGGTGATGCAGCTTTCGCAACAAATTTCAGATTTTCCCTAATGATGCGGTAGCGATTCAGACTTTCCACGAAAATTTTCTGCGGGCAATAGGTTGAGATAATCATATATCTCAATATTTTCCTTTCTGTTTCATGTCAAGTTCTACTCAAAGAATGAGATTAGCTAAGATTTTGAATTTCTAAGAGGTCTTCTGCTCTATCACGTGAACTGAGTTAGCTATGATTATGCAGGGTGCTCCACTCAACATTCAGTGGATGACAACCGCGGCTGAACCATTATGCCAACTTCGAATTTTTTCCTAATTATGCACACAAGTTTATGTTGTACAGCCGACGTAATGGCTACATTACAGTATTTTTTGTTCTTGATTGAGTTTTGTGATTTGAAAAAGTGACAAACCTATGTTAAGATTAGAGTCTGTCCGTCAACATCAGCGAACACGGAGAGTCTACGAAAGCTCTCTTCAAATCATTTATCAAAAATGCTCAGTAGATTCCGTGACCATCATCTGAGATGAACAAGAGCTTAAAAACTCCTCAAATCAGCTGTTTGTTGAAGCAAATTGACTTTTGGTGCTCTTGAAAGTGAAAAATGCAGTAAACATCTATCTTGGAAAAGGATGACAGGTCGCATATGTTGCAAATGTTCCATCATTTGTATGTAAATGTACAATAATAATTATAATTTTTTCCAGCTTTCGGGAGTGGGTTTTTTTTTCTACTTTTCTCTGTTCGAACTTAACAAAATTAAAAGCCGTTTCGAGGTGTTATGACAGATTAGCATGCGCACCATACAGCAAAGTTTCAGACAGATTCATCAACAAGAACGCAAACTAAGACGATTTCTAGAGTGTCTTTATATTAGGTCGTGTAATAAGTTCTGTCCCATTTTTTGTTTTAGTTTTTTCACGACAACATTGACTTAATTTAAGATAAAGTGTATATGCTTTTAAAAGCTCCAGGTCTGCTCTGCAGACTCTTATGCATCATTCCCGAACATAGCGAGAACTCGAAAAAGATTTTTATCATTGAAACAAAAAATCCAAAGAGTTGAAAAATCAGTTTTCGACATCTTTTTTCCTTCAAATTTTTCTCGATTTTCATTGGTAAAACTTATTAAACAAGCATGACAACAAGCAAAACAATCTATCAGACTCTTATGCTTCATTCTATCACTGTTTGCGCTTGTTCCCTTTCTTCCACCATGTATTTAATGACATCTTTTCAAAAACGGCAAAGCAAGACTTTGTTCACGCCGATGTTCGCCGCCTCGCGTGCCCAAGCTGCGTGGCTCCCAAGATTCGAATTTTGAGTATTTAGCCTGCGAATTCGTTAATTTTGGAGCCACAAACCATCCCTTCTGTCTTTTCTAAACGATTCGCCTACCGTCCTCTCTCAGGATGCCTTCAGATGATGCCGAACGTCAACGTTGAAAAGGCGTTAAAAAGAAGACTTTTCTAAAGTTTACAGAAATGATTTTTGAAAAGTTTTGGCAGTCCTCAAGCGCAGTAGAAGCTATAGCATTTTTTGCTTACGTGTAGCAAATTTTTCGAGCTCATTTGTAGGCATTCTGATTAAGTGGAGGGCGACGTAATGTAGTTGTCGAAAATGGATTTTTCCCCTGTTTGATTTTCCAAACTTGACGCTGTAAAACTCTTTCAAGTCTTCTGATGTAAAAAACCGAAATGGAAGTTTCAGCAGAGAAGGCTTAGAGCTTTCAAATGCATATAAACAATTTGCAGAACATCGCGCAAAGTATTAAGAGAAAATCGAAGGAAAAAATGGGACAGAACTTATTACACAACCTAATATTTATGGTCAGCACTGTATAACTCAATATATACAATATAATCTAACTAGCTGGCTTACCCGGTCCGCCCGGCCCTGTCAAAACACTAAAATCAAACTCCTATCCCTATTCCTGCACAGCCTTTTCCTGTGCCCACTTCTATATACTAACTCCCTTTCTCCGCTGTGTTAGTTATCAGCATGCTCACTTATCCCTGTGCGAATTCCCAGCCGTGTAGCTCAAAATTTACAAAAAGTCGATAGAAGTAGCGGACAATTTCAAAAACTAATATTGCATTCTTAATCAGCATGCTCGATTACCTTCCCCCCCCCCCCCTCCCCTGTGCCAACTCCCAGCCCCGTAGCTCAAACTTTGCAAAAAATCGATAAAATCGGTGAGAGTAACGGACAATTTCAAAAACTATTATTGTATTCGTAATCAGCATGCTCGACTACCTCCCTGTGCAAATTCCCAGCTCCGCTGCTCAAACTCTGCAAAAAATCGATGAAAATCGATAAAATCGATATCTATCGATAACGAAAAGTAACCTACGACACCCGCCCCGCTCATGTGTACGTGTGCAAAGTTTGGTCCGGATCGGTTCAGAAATAAAATTTTCTGTTTGGAACATACGTACATACATAAATGCATGCATACATACATACTATACTTGGGTAATTCGAGAATTTTTCATCGAATAAACGAATATCGAATAAATTCAAGGTTCAAAAATTCTCGAATATGAATTCCGAATAAATTCAGAAAATCAAAAATATCGAATGAATGAATAAATTCGGAAGATCAAAAATATCGAATGAATGAATATCGAATATATTCGAACATTGGAAGTCGAATTTCGAATAAATATTCGAATGATTTATCGAATAACTAGAGCAACCATATCTCATTGCCGACATACCTGGCCAAACCAATCCATTCATAATCAGCACCCTCACTTACCCCCTTGTACCAACCCCCCTCGCAGCTCAAACTTCTCCAAAAAACGATGAAATGGATAAGTAGGTTTTTATCCATAATCAGCATCCTCATTTACCCCTCTGTACCAACTCCCAACCTCGTAGCTCAAACTTCTCCAAAAATCGATAAAGTGTTCACCTAATGAGCGTTCGGATTCATAGCGCTAGGTGTGGGATCTTTTGCAGCAGTAATGGTGGCCACATATGTACTTAAACGCCACAAATGCTACGATACATTGCCTGTTCATGGGAGACTTTCGTCTTGTGTGGTATAAGCTAGTCGTGGACGAAGGCATGTAATTTATTCCGCGAAGCGAGCACGAATGCCCCTATAGCCCCGGGCATACTGCAATCATTTCAGTGGCGATGTGGTTTGGCAATCGCTAAATTGTCCAAAACTTATTTTAAAAATACAGAATGCAGGGCATTTATCTGTTGTACACGCTAAACATTTGTGGTAAGCTGGCGTTACATTTGAAGATATCTCATAACTGGCAAATCGCGTACGGTGATCTAAACCGTCTAATCCTTCACTACAACTGCGATGTCCTTTACTCAAAATACACCAATTCGCAAAAAATCTTCAAGGTAGCGAATAGTGGCAGTTGTGCAATATAACTTATGTAAGCAAGAGTGCTCACTAGTGTGGGCATTGCGTACCGCAAGTATGAGCAATGCAAAGAAAGAAGAACAGACATTTCAAAACACTTTTAATATATGAACTTGGAACATGAGGTTGAATTTGATAGCTTCTTTGCTGATTTGATGCCATTAGCAGTGCGAACAATCTCGTTGATCGAAAAAGCATCAATCGAAGTCCACACATAATTTTCTGTCAAGCAATCGGAAGAATGCGACCCTCCATACAGTTCAAAGGTCATAACGGTTGCAAAAGAGGAGTTACCGAGTATTGGGAAAAAACAGACAAGGCAAACTTAATACTCAGCAGTTGGCTCTGCAACAAAGTCGAATAATCTGAATACGAAGTTCATTCGAATACGAATTCGAATAAACATTTGAATAAAACATTCGAATAAAATCTATTCGAAACCGCGTTTTTTGATTATTCGACGACGGAGAAAGAAGAAAAAACCTTAAATGTACTTTTTATGTATAAATAATAAAAAGGGTAGGTTACTTGAACTTTTTGACGTAAGGATATTGATATAGTGAGAATGCACTCATACTACTTTCTTCACGCTTAAATCTTCAACACTACATAATATACTTCTTACATGTTTTCATTCTTTCTTTACCGTATCTTTAATTCACAGATTAATAATGCAGATGCAATTCCATCAGCTCTATAGGCTGCGTTCATACTGATCCCGAAGTTCGGGAACAGTTTCAGCACAGCGCTCGAGCTGAGCGTTGTGCTGGAACTGTTTCCGGACTTCGAGATCAGTATGAACGCAGCCATACTCGCATAGGTATAAGCTATTTGTGTACATACCTTGCATACTTTCGCCTAAATCTTTACAGTCCATTATAGCTTCTCTTTTTCTTTTCTTTTGAATGTCATGCATATTGAAAGTTTGATTATTGAAACTTCTGCTTTAGTTACAATAAACATATTTGAATGTGCATACTGTAGTATTCCACTATCTTTAGATTGTTATTTTCTGTCATCAGTAGCAGCAGCAGTGGGTGTGCAGCAATTTACTGTGTTTTTTGTGTATTTACGTCAAAGTACCTATTTACATGCTACATGATTGACGTAACAAGCAAGATAGTTGCAATTGTGACAGTTTTGTAATAAATTTCATATATCTCGCATGCGATCATTCATGTTTATATTCTTTTTTTCTCTACTAGTTCTATTTTGAACTTTTGCGACTTTATAATTATACGAAACTGGTCACACCTATAGTCAGGATAAGTACGTTATTGCTGCACAAACACACTGTATACTTTCGCATAAATCTCTCTAGTCCACTGAAACGCTTTTTCTTTTGAATATCTTGCTGTTTGAGCTTTTGCTTCATTCATTATAGAAATACTTGAGTATACGTACAGAAGTACCGCACTATTTTCAAGCTTTTAATCTTCTGTCATCAGTTGTATTACAATTTATCTATATTCTACGTGTTAGTCCCGAAACCGCTCCAAACCACTACTCTCCGTTTACAAAAGCATCTAAATTTTTTTTGAATGGTGGTGCAATACTGCTCCAAGCGCAATCATGTGCACTGAACGTAGCTGGTGCCAAAGCATAAAATACGAGCCTAATTTTTTGATTTCTTTTTCTGCTTCCTCTCTTGAGCATAAATAAGACAAATCGTGATTTTTTTCTGCAAATTCACAAATTAAGGAGAATTCGCTTTGCAATTTACTAGTATGATAGGTGCCCACTCTTGCACAGAGAGATATCTTGTATATTAGGCGCTGTCAACGGTGAGAGAGATTAAAAGTGGCAAAAGATTTTTACAAAACTTACCATACTCCTACAGTGTATAGAAGATGAATTGTTTTGAAAAAGTAAGCCAAAGCAGGATCATTATGTTAGCGAAGAACCAATGAATGACATGGAAAGTAAAGGAACATAAGCAAATGGGCGACACTTCGTCGTTAATATAAAATAATATACCCAATATAAACTAATATACATTTACTTTACCACACATAATTGCGCATGGAAGAATTATACAAAAGACTAAACGCAGCATACGGTTTGAAAGTTTTTTGCAGGCACAACATAATTTTCGAGTATCCAAAGAGTCAAAATGTTTTGAAGATTTATCTTGTACCAAAAATGCTTCAATTCTTGAAATAAATTATACATGGGAAATCAACTCCTTTGTTGATCGCTTCAATTTCAGAGAAAGAATTTTGCGCTAAATCACCCGGAGACTCTTCGAAACCGTGAGTATGCACTAATCTGCAATGAGCTTGCACCTTAATCACGCACTGCATGTCGTTAATGGAAATTTGCACTAAAACCAAGAATACCACTTCCAATCCCTTAACGTTTTGCTTTAGAATCTTCATATGCAACTACTACGGTCAAAAGAATTGGCAAGCGAGTTATTTCTTCATGAACGAAGACGAATGTCGAAAGGATTGCCCAAGTATAATTTATATCTCTTCTACCAATACTTGTAAATTGACTAATACAACACTACAGAAATACAAAAACTTGGAAGGCCCTTATCAACGACGACCACAGTCACAACGCCAACTTCCACTACGGCAGCATCATCTTCTGATGCAAGCGCTGCTAGCGAAGCAAGTTCCAGCAGTGAAGCGACAAGTACCACCACCGAAGCAAATGTCATCGATGATGAAGTACTGGTACTTTGCAAAAAGATGAATGCGAAGAAGGACAACTCGACGAGATACGCCTGCAAGCGCGATAGCAAGCAGTTCCCAAGGGTGCCTACGTGCAAGAATCATTGCAGAGGTAGAGAATACCTTACTCTTCTCAACATTTTTACTTCATCTTTTTTGCAGAGTGAAATTATTGAACTGCCAGCCTTTGCCTAATAATCTAATTAATCAAACTACCCACCCATATCTCTGTTTTTAATTTCTCATCTTAAAAAAGCTTTTTACAAGTAGTATTCAATCATATTTCACAACTCGCTATTTTCGTGTGCTTATGATGACTGTATTCAAATTCGTTTCCTAGAGCTTGCAAAAATGTCAAAATTATTCCTTTTTGGAGTAAGATGCTATTAAAACCAAGTAAAGAACCTCATTAGCAACGAAAGATCAAAATCACAAGATGGCCGAAATCATAACATGTGTGTATCAGTAGCGTTGTATGAAGATGTAACAGCATATAGCTATTTACTTGATCTTAAGGAGCCTTAGGTTGTTCCATAGGTTTCATTTGCAGTCTTCCATCACGTTCTCCCTTTTCGCTTGATTTGCAGCAAAATGCGTACGTTTTTGAGAAAGGGTGGTATGCTTACAGAAATCTACTTATCATGATGTAAATCTAACTTAATCCAAGTTCTCACCTTTCCAAATCAAAATTTTTTAAAAGGCGTAAAGAAACCTTGTTCCCGATTGCTCATTTTTTCATAGAAAAAAGGTTTTTTATGCCTATTTTTGTGCCATTTGTAGAAAATGCTTTGCACGTCAACGTAAGACTGAAAAAAATCGGTTTTTTCAAAGGGACTAAGAGAAACAGAATGTTCTTCAAGCAAGACTTCTTGGGGCAGGGCCTGCTGTAAAGCTGCTAGAAACGACTGTGCAGTCGCTCACATGAAACGTCTTGTTTAGAAAACTACATGTTCCCTTCATCGTTTCACTTAAGGTCGTCCAGAACTCTGCCGACTCGATCTTGTTAACAATGAAGACAGGTTTGTCTGCGTGCGCGAAAGCAACAGGAGCATCAGTTACGATGTCCGGAATCGAAGCAAATGTGAAGACGAATGCAGTGGTACGTCAAGATTCTAACATTTTGGCGTAAAAAATACGGAATGTCAAAGAGAGAGTTAGCAAGTCAAACTCAAATCAACACAGCGGTAAAGAAAAACACATTTGCCTCAAAGTCACCATTTGTCACCCTCAATTGCTTATAATCGGCCATCCAAATACCAAGGAAAGTATTGAAGAGTGAAGAATGCATGTTCTATGTTCTTGCAGTCAGTACGGGCAAATTTTCAATACGTATCTTTTTGTAGCTCTCGAGCTTATTTGGTCTTGATATCATATCTAGATCTCAAATTACGTGAAATTCTAAAATCCTTGCTTGAAAAAACCTTATCTTGACGAACAACGAGTATTTTGACTCTAGCTTTTTGCGGTGCTATTTGAACATATGTATCGCAGACGGATATACCCTGCAGATGCAAGGTGAAGGTGGGCAGGCGGACGAACAAGGCAGGCGGAGGGCCACTTTCAAAGTGATGTTTCCGCTTCCTATGTCAAATCATGACATTGCTCTTGGGTGATGTCTTATGCTTAGTTGGTTAGCCTGCTACCGTTCTGCGTGAAAAGCTCCTTCGTTCCCCTCTCCCTCCCCCCTCACATTTTTCCCTGGACGCTGTCTTAAGAGGGTATTGTCCAGGTTCAACGTTCCCGGCGTAGTAGCGATAGGGGGAGTGATGGATCTTACCCCCCTTCACTTTGAGGCCAAACTCCCGATGACCCCATTCACCTGGGCTGAGATTGGTATATACTCTGAGAATATGATAAACGTTATTAAAAGGTTTTGCAGGCTAAGTACCTCAAACAACAAGTACACTCATAAATTTAC
The DNA here is from genome assembly GCA_958299035.1 of Cylicocyclus nassatus. Classification (NCBI taxonomy): domain Eukaryota; kingdom Metazoa; phylum Nematoda; class Chromadorea; order Rhabditida; family Strongylidae; genus Cylicocyclus; species Cylicocyclus nassatus. The sequence continues at coordinate 58,813,012 of CATQJL010000112.1, read as the reverse complement.
AAAAGAAACGGTATTTATGTTTATTTATATTATTTATTTATCCTCGTAGCATTCATTTGGAGAGCAGAAAGTGAGGACACAAAATCAGTTAATTTTTGAAGTACATAAAATCCCTCGTATCTCGCGGCACAGAAGACCTAGAAAAAAGTCGACGCTCTATGTCGATTTTCCATGATCTCAGCTTTCGAATGGTGTAAAGCGTTAGGGCTTTTTTGCTTCCCGGCTTCAAAAATCATTTGCTCCGGTAAGCGATAAAAGCCAATAATTGGTGGAGCTGGATGGAGCAAGCTAATAGTAAATATATCCACCCCATTTTTGAAAACTGGTTAGTTTTTTCGCCCAGTAACTCATACACCATTCGAAAGCTCAGGAAAAGGGGATTCGACCCAGACCGTCGACTTCTTTCTAGCCCCCCTCTACCGAAAGATACACCGCATTTTATCTGAAAACATGGTGATTTTAACAGCAGATTTCTGCCAAATGAAGACCTAATCACTGCTGATTATCTATCTGTGTTAAAGAGCAAGTCTTCATTAACAAACATAGACCGTCGACTTTCTCGTAGCATTCATTTGGAGAGCAGAAAGTGAGGACACAAAATCAGTTAATTTTTAAAGCACATAAAATCCCTCATATCTCGCGGCACGGAAGACCTAGAAAAAAGTCGATGGCCTCAGTCGATTCTCCGTGATCTCAGCTTTCGAATGGTATAAAGCAAGTTAGGGCTTTTTTGCTTCCCGGCTCTAAAAATCATTTGCTCCGGTAAGCGATAAAAGCCAACACATTGTATAACTCGTCCCAAAAGTTTTTGCGCACGATTTTCAAAAATTCACAACTTCTGATTTTTCCAACCGATTTGACTGCTTTCACTTTTATGTGAAAGGGTAAGTCATGCTCTTTATAAAGACATCTCAGCTGCTTAGTAATGGTCATCTGTTGCATAGATAGGAGCGATAGAAGAAAGTTGGTCAAAATTTGAATTTTCTGTGTAGGGCCATGAAAAATCGGAGACTTGCAACAAAAATCGGAGCAGTCAGTATTGTAGGTTCCTTCACCAGCTCTTTCTATCAGTGCAAAGTTTGCGCTGATTGAGGGTCTCTATGAAAAGTTATGATTTTTGAGCAAGCAATACGAAAGGGCGAATTTGGTTTATTTTGGCATTTTTCAGGGAATTCATAACTTTTCGTAGAGACGCTCAATTCGGCGCAAACTTTGCACTGTTAGAAAGAGCTGGTTAAAGAACCTACAATACTGACTGCTCCGATTTTTGTTGCAAGTCTCCGATTTTTTATGACCCTACACAGGAAATTCAAATTTTGACCTATTTTCTTCTATCGCTCCTATCTATGCAACAGATGACCATTACTAAGCAGCTGAGATGTCATTATAAAGAGCATGACTTACCCTTTCACGTAAAAGTGAAAGCAGTCAAATCGGTTGGAAAAATCAGAAATTATGAATTTTTGAAAATCGTGCGCAAAAACTTTCGGGACGACCTAATAAGAGCGAGGTGGAGCAAGTTAATAGTAAAAAATGTGCTGTGGATTGACATCGTTATCAGCACTAACGGGAACGTGAGCGAACGCGTCTATTTAAGCGCGCTTATCGTTGTTATATGTTCATGTTTCTTTGGTAAAAAAAAGCGCTTTTGATTGACAGTTATGCCATCATTATTAGCACACACTCAAAAAATTATGGAAGATTGGTGAATTTCCACACCTTCACACAAAAACCCTCCCATTTCTGGAATCTATACACTGTAAACCTAGTGCTGAAGAAGGTCACTTTCGTGAAAACGCTCTAGACTCACCTTACCTAATTTGTAGAGAATGGTTGGTTACAATGAATCAAAAACTTTAAGACATTCAGAAGAATAACATGTTATTAAAATATCTTCCAATGTTTTGAAAAGGTTGGCAGTTTGAAGAGGAAACGGCAGGCAGAATACTTTACAAAATCGCAGAGGACTCGCATGTGTTCCAGTTCCACAGCGAGGCAGAAGGAGAATTTTACGCCGACGAAAATGTTGTCGATATTGATACAGAGTTGACAATTGAGCGAAACTCTCTGATTTCCTACATAAGGAATCCAAGCAGATTGCCTATTTTCAATGAGGAAATGTCCAGGAAGTCCATTGCTGATCTTCAGGTTGCTGAAGATTTCAAGGCTGCTAAATTCACAAACATGGATATGAACAAAAGGAAGGTGTTAGTACAAAGCATAGCTACTGCTCTTAGATCCCGACTGGAGTGAGAACCCAACTCTGTGCTTTATGCTTTTGGAAGCTATTCGCCTTGTGACATTATGATATGATATTGAAAAAAAACAACGCGCAGCGTAGTATTTACTTTTTTCGACTATTGCGCAGATGCTTTTAAAGAAGAAGTTGAGCAGCTTTCTCATCAGCTAACAGGACGTATGCCAGAGGAGGTGAAGCCAGAGTTCGACAAGGCCCAAATAAGTATGCACTATTTCCTTTCCGTGTTGCGAAAGCATATGCGATCTGGCTCTATTCCCATCACTTACCGCAAAAATCTGATGAACTTACTGGCAAAGCTAGTTTCTATTCCGACTAGCACGGCAGAGGTGGAGAAAGATATTTTCTATCTACTCTGTTATCAGAACACAACGCAGAAGTCGTACAACGATGGAGCATCTAATAATTGCTTAAGGTTTGTCAACCTTCTCCCAAACATATTGTTATCAAAAAACTTCATTCAAAGGATTGGTATAAGTGGGCTGTTACCGTATGACTTTTTGAAATTTCCTAAAAGATGGTATGAAGAAAGGTCACCTACCTGCTGACTTTCCTGGTGCTACCAGAGGGCCAGGAAAAAAATCACAAAAGCGCTTAGAAGAAGAAGAAAGTTTCAAATCCATTTTCGACTCAGAACGCTTTTGCACGCAATTCTACTTCTACTCCGATGACCTTTTGGAGGAAGAGGAAGATTTTTCAGGCAGCGAATTAGTTGTCTCTGACGTTAGCGATAGTGATATTGTTGATGATGATGTGCAGGAATTGAAGTTGTTCCTAACTTGTACATCTTTTGGGGTAAACCTTATTGCTTTCGTTTTTTGTTGATGCAATGAAACAGGAGCACAGATCTTCATAAAGTCAATTTTTTAAAAAATTTTTAATTTCTTTTAAAATTTTTTAATTTTTTTTCAATTTGTGCCTAAATAAGGTACAGATTGAGCTCTTCATACCACGCTTTTTTACCTTTTCTCTCTTCCTCTTCCCCCCTAGAATCACATACCCCCTTCACCCTGGAAGGTCGGGAACAGCCGAGACCCCTTTCATCTGGGGAGAGCCCGGCTTCCCCTATCGCACCTATGTTTCCGGGCATGCCTTTATTGATGAGCTCTCCTGCGCCTCCATTCAGTTATTCCTTGCCATGCGATAAACAGTAGGAAAGCAGTTCTCTCACTTTGGATTTCATGAAGCTTCACTAAAGCTCCAGATATCTGAATTTTACGCTATCTAGCTATCCGTAAGCATTCTCACATTGCTCACTATGAACATATTGAACAGGAGCAAGAAGCTTCACAAGTCGCATCTCCAACATTGTATGATCTCCTGATGGTCAGCAACTGAAAGTTCCTTCAGAGTCATTTTTTCTTTCTTCGAATGCAATGACAACGTCCCAAAGTTGTTCTGATTATCTAACCCAAGTGCTAAACTGTTGCTGTTAAGAACAAATGATGCATGGAGTCATAAAATTTGCGATAAACCACAGGACGAAAGTTAAGGCTCATAGGAAAACTATATTCTTGAAATTTATTCGTTCTCATCAACATGCTTAGCACTGTTGGGTAGATAATATGTACAACATTGTAAGGTTTCATTTACTTCGAAGGAAAAAAAATGATTTTGAATAAAAGGTCGGCCGTCGGGGATCGCAAGGAGATCACACAAAAAGCTGGAAACTGCTTCTGTACTACTTTCGCAATTGTCTAATATGTTCATAGTTATGGATGGTAGGAGTACTTGCGGGTAGGTGGAACGTTTAAAATCTAAATATCTGGAGCCTTAAATATAAAGCTTTCTTTTGAGTTGCAATCCCCCTCGGAAGGTACATAAATGCAGCCTTTATCCCTTATTTATTCGTCGGGCTTTTACTTCTTACAACGCAACAAACTCTGGTGTAACTGTCTGCGTTTTTTGAAAAACGGCTCCAAAACGAGGCTTTTCAATTTGACGATTTCCGAACTCTTTATCTGAGTTCAGAGCCCTGAAAAGGTTCGAGAACGACAGACATGGAAGTCGATCACCAACGTGGACAATGCCTTCGAGCCAACCAATGACAATTTTCGGTTGAATAAAAGACGAGAAAAAAACTTGGAACTTGTGCAAACTTCTTTGCACCGGTGTTATACAGGTTGTCCCAAAAAGATCTGAACACTGTTTTACCGTTAATAACTCTCTCGCTTTCATGCCTTTCGCCAAGCTTGAGGTATCATTTCGTAGAACGTGGTTAGCTTACATTTAACTGTGAACCGAATCGTCAATCACTCTTTTATTGTAGCATCAAGGTACAAACTTTGAAAATAAAGCGCTGTGGAATAGAGCTTTTGATGGAGAAAATTCTAAAAGAATCTGGAAGAAGGTTTGTGTAGAAGGTTTCTAGGCAATTACTTGAGCTCTTTCAATGGTGTACACTTCTGACGAACATTGGAAAAAGAGGTGTTACCCTAAACCTGCAATAATCTATGAAAGAAGCATTACAGTCATTGCAAATTTTACATCTAGATTGGCAACTTCTATCAGTTCAGTACAAGAGTTTTTGGCTTGTTTGGTTCTCCTCCAAGGCAAAAACCCATCCCTAAGATTCTTCTCAAAGATCATTCTGTAATCCTACAGCAATAAAGAGTGATTGATGATTTGGTCTAAACTGTAAATTTTACAAGGGAATAGTCAAAAGTCGAAGAGGCCAATTTGAGCAAGCTGCCTAGCATTCGTTGCAGCATTTAACGCTGATTTCGATTCTGCATTCTGTATCTGCTTAGCGCCTTTGTGGACGAAGTTGTGAGCATTTTTATTACGAAAACGTGAAAATTAAAACCGCGAAATTGAGCACGTCGTTGCATTCCATTTCACCTTTAGGCTTCAAAAATATAGAGTAACCTAGTTGCATGTTTTAGCCTAGCATCAAGCCAACATGGCCTTGTGCTGCCAATTTCGCGCTTTGCATGCACGATTTCTTAGCAAATTAACGGCCTCTGACGGCTCATAACTTCGCTAGCATAGGGGCTATGCAGATAGAAATATAGATTCGAAATCAGCATTTTGTGCTGCATCTAATGGTATGCAGCTTGGATTGGCCACTTCGATTTCTGGCTATTCCCTTGTAAGTTGAATTTTGCTCCACTTTGATACCGCAAGTCGAGAAAAGTCATGAAAGCAAGAGATGTATCAACGATCAAACAGTATTCCCATTTTTTGGTACACCTTTCAGTAACACTATGCTCACTACGCTGCGGTTCTGCTTTGTGACACCTGACATTTGACGCTACTTGAGAAGGGTTCAAAACGGCTGTTTAATGACACAAAAAATGTGTTCTTGGCCGAAATGGGCTTCCCAGATGAGCCGTAAACCGTTTTATAGAGAATCAAAGCTGACTCCAAAACTCTCTTTAGCATCTGCTGGGCACCTTTGAACGACGAGTTATGAGTGTTTTTTGACGAGAAATGAGTGTACAACAACATGAATTTAGTCTTTCCCTTCCCCCCCCCCCCCTCTGGCTCTAGAGCAGTAGTAAATGTGAGTATATAGAGAGAAAGTCTTAGAATACCTAAACTCGAACCATTTCCACGTTTCGAATAATTTTGGGCCACTTACGCCTTCAGTTCCAAAAACACCCGTTGTCAAGAAGAGCACAGTAGGTTCCGATTTTGTCTGGAAAGACCACTAGAGCCATTTCGGCCAAAAATACACTTCATGTAGATGCGCAGTGCTGCGTTACTATATGCTTTTCCCTCGCGAACAAATCTTCCGTGTTCAAATTTTTTTACTCGACGGGAGTTGATGAGCGAGTGAGAAAACCTTTGAATTTTTTTTTGGCAAAAATATAGATTTTAATTTTATCGGAATTTACAACCTTGTTAGTTCTTTGCTGCAAATTTGAGGTGAATCGGCGCACGTGCAAATATTTACAACACCACCAAGCTTAGTTTGCCCTATCAATGATACCCTGTAACTTGTTCAGAAAAGGGAGGTATATAATTGTTCCTTTGTAAGGTCAAACTTGAAAAAAATTTCAAATACATCGACTGGAGTTTTGACATTGATTCAAAAGAGAGTGGGAAACAACAGCTACTGTCTGAAGTTCCTACACCATCAATTCGGCGCAAAGTAGGCTTGAAGGCGATGAGAAACCTTGAAAAATATTACATTTTACAATTTGTCGGTCGGTGAATAAATCGTACGCAAAAATCTAACTTGATCTTTTCAAACTTATTTCTTATCTTGCTTTGATTTCAGAAAAAGAATTTTGCACCGAACAAAATGGAACCTTCTCGATACAGTAAGTTTTGCGCTAATTTTAAACGAGTGCGAAAGTTACAAATTACTTTTAGTACTAATTTCGCTAATCGACAGCACTAGAAGATAACTCTGCTTAAATCCTAAACAATTTGCTTTAGAATCTTCATATGCGAGTATTACGGTTATGCAAATTCGAAAGGAATTTATTTTTTCACGAACATAATCAAATGTCAAGAGGAATGTCCAGGTATAACTTGTATCTCTTCCACCTAAACGGCTGAACTGACAGATACAACCTACAGAAATACAACTACGTGGAAGTCCTTTACCAAGGGCTACACATGCATAATCCATTTCGGCGCAAAGTTACGCTTGGCGATGAAGAATTTGAAAGATTTCTTATTCACCTACAAATTGCCTTTGTTGGTGAAATAAATTGTACACAAAAATCCAACTTATTCTTTTCTAATTTATTTTTAAAGTGGCTTCAATTTCAGATGAATTTTGCGCCAAACAACCCGGAGAGTTTTCGGCAGGGACACAGTGAGTGTACATTAGTTTTGAGTAAGTTCGGATGTCAGTCACGAACTGCACATCATTAATCGATTTGCACCAAACATATGGAGACTTCTGCATTGAATCCCAAACAATTTGCTTTAGAATCTTCACGTGCAAGTACTACGGTTATAGAAATTCGGCAGGGGTCTCTTTTTTCAAGAGTAAAGGCAAATGTCGAAAGGAATGTCCAGGTATACCTTATTTCTCTTCCATCAGTGCTACCGCACTGACAGATTCCTTCAACTTGTACACTTGCAGAAAAAAATACGATATGTCTTCTACGCTCAAGAGAAGAAGCAGAAGATTGAGAAAAGTTTAATTTAAAAAAACAGGAAACACCAAATATAAGGCTCGTAATGTATGCTTTAGCGCCAGCTACGTTTAGCGCACACGACTGCGCTTGAAGCAGCATTGTAATCCAAAATTTCTTATATGCTCTTGTTGAGCGGAAAGTAGAGGTTTGGAACGGTTTCGGGAATAATACGTAGTTAAGTAGATTAGTTGTGTAACAAATTCAATAGTTATACGAAAAAAGAAAAATTTACGACTCTGCTTTCTTTGAGAGACCTCATCAAGTAATGCAATTTCTTGTCTACAGTGCACACAGTGACTGTAGACAAAAGATTTATAGGGTCGGGAAGTTCTTTCGTTTTTTCAACATAGCAAAAAAACTAGTAAAGCCAGAGTAGGCCAATGTTCAATACTAGTCGACGCTTTTCTTTTTCAACTATCGCATTCTGAACTTGTTGCTCTTGTAGCGCTGAAATAATCGCCAATTACAAACCTATGGACGAATAAGCCTTTATGAATATCGTGTCTCCAGTTTTTTTTTGGCACAGCCTGGTGCACGTAAAACATGAAATTATGATGCTTTTATATACAAAGACTTTGAAAATCGAAAAAAAAGGCCTGTGAAGAAGAGGAAGAAGATATAGATGTCAAAAATAGATCGCTTTGCACTCTGTTTTATTGAAGCCTTATTACAATTTGAAACAAAACAAAACAAAAACAAAAAGAAAAGAGGTTAAGATCTATCTTTCAGAAAGGTACTAAGTACAAGTCGCATACAATTATCACAAAAGATGATATTCTGAAAGTGATAGATGAAATGGTAATACAGATAGCAACAAAGTACATCAAAAAGTTTAAAGTTAACTCTTCTATTAAACTACAACTTGCTAGGGATTTGAAGGAACACTTTATAAAGAAAGTTAAAGCTAAAATGTTTGATTTGTACAATCCAGAACAGATTGAGAACGATGTTATAGACAAGAACGCTCTCAGAGTATTACAACGTCATTTCGTCATTGCTCCAATAGATAAGGCTACATCAAATTACAGTTTTACATGCAAGAAATTTTATCTTCAAATGATGAGAAAAGAAATGGAACAATCAGCTATGGACGGCTCTACATATGTAAGAACTACCCTACTAGAAAATCAAGTTTAGGAAAAACAAATAAGACTATTGAATAGTTTGAATATCAAACATGTAGAAGAGCAGAATGTTATACCTAGAATATATGGTGTTCCAAAGATGCACAAGACACCCATTAAGTTCCGGTATATTACCGGAGCAAAGAGATCTACGCTTAGGCCCCTTTACAAGATACTGCAATTAATGCTTGCACATATTAGAAAGCATTTCATAAACTATTATAAAGTTATTTATCAAAGAACTAGAATAAAACATTTTTGGGCTATAGAAAATGGTAATAAGTGCTGAAAGAACTGCTGACAACAAATGAAGATTTAGAAGTATATTCAGCCGACTTTTCTAGTTTGTTCACCAATCTGCCACATAACGTGGTCAGATCTAATCTCAGAAAACTTATAAGCTTATGCATGAGAGGATATAAATATATCAGAACATATAACAATAAAATATCGTATGTTAATGCAGATACGACACAGGGCAGATGTTATCAACTTGAAGACATAATTTATATAATAGATTCTATACTGGAGTCTAGCTACCTGTATTTTGGTGGAGTGATATATAAACAAATAAAGGGTATAACTCAGAGAGCTTCGTGTAGCCCACAGATAGCAGACCTTACTTTATCATACATGGAATTTGAGTTCTTAAAAAGACAGACAAGAACTCTGAGTCATAGCACTAACTTGTACAATCACACTTACAGATATATATGATGAACAAAAAAGAATTGAATTTCTTGTATTCCTAGTTAGTATTTATCAAATTCTTTCTCATACTATAAACCACAAAAGCAGTTGATGAAATTATGATGCTTTTATATACAAAGACTTTGAAAATCGAAAAAAAGGCTTGTGAAGAAGAGGAAGAAGATATAGATGTCAAAAAATAGATCGCTTTGCACTCTGTTTTATTGAAGCCTTATTACAATTTGAAACAGAAATGTGAGAATACTGGTAAATCAAAGAGGCAAGAACTGTGTTTCAACTTTGTCTATCTCTTAACGATTACAGCAATAGTTCACTAACAGAAAGGAAGAGGAAAAAAAACTGTTTGGCCTAATATTTGAAACTTTATTTCCTTTTAGCTTACAAGCGAATGATCAGAAGTCGAAATGGCCAATTCAAGCAAGCTGCATACCATTCGATGCAGCATTTAACGCTGCTTTCAAATATACTCCATATCTGCTTACCGCCTTTGCGGACGAGTTATAAGCAGTTTTGTTGCGGGAAAAGCGTACGGAAAATTGCGGAATTGAGCACAGTGTCGCACTTTCAGCTCACCTTCGAGTTTTATGAATATAAAGTAAATTAGGTGCATGTTTTGGTCCAGCACTGAGCCGAACATGGCTCTTATTGCCAAATTCGCTCTTTGCATGCTCCTTTTCTTAGCAAGATAACGGCCTTCAAAAGCTCATAACTTCGCCCACATAGGCGCTAAGCAGATAAGAAATACAGATTCGAAGTCAGCGTTTTATGCTGCGACTAATGGTAGGCAACTTGCTTGGATTGGCCACTTTGATTTCTGACCATTCCTTTTGTTAGGTTGTCAATGCGTACACAGGCTGTTATATAGACCAGAAAAAGCTTTAGGATCAAGTAGCGTATGTTCAACAAATGTGATGAAGCTGAAAAGTTATGGACTCCAAGCTTTATTGTTGAAGCGAAACCATCTTTGATACGAAATAAGCAAGGAAGGTCAAATTTACAGCAATGTTAGATCGAAAACTTTTCCCGTACATACCTGATGCAACAACGATCCCCGACAGTAGGCAAAATGGTAGAACGAGCGCACCACAACATCCAGCTCTTGTCGAGATCATGTCTGCCCTATAACGACAGAAATCTGTCATTTTCTCACGAAAGTATTACTTATAACAGCTTCATAGGCTACCGTGCTCTGTTTAACTATGAGAATTTGATAAAAAAAAAGCGATGGGCCTCACAATACCACTTGAAAACTTCGCTTAACGACCATGGAAGCGAGAAAATTTTTCAATTTTGGGTCTGCTTACTATCCCTTCGAATTCCACCTGTGAAAATTTTAAGAAAGCGGTTTTGTTTTGTATGCACTCTTAAGAGGAGCTTTTTTTATGAGATATGTTTTTATTGTTCAAAAGTCTGCTGTGATTTTTCAAAACATGGCAGATAAAAAAGCGATGGATCTCACAATACCACTTGAAAACTTCGCATAACGACCATGGAAGCGAGCAAAATTTTTAAAAAGCGGTTTTGTTTTGTACGCACTCTTAAGAGGAGATAACTGGAGCTGAAGAAGCTCCAAAGGCCTGCAAGAAATTCACTTTCAATTGAAAGCTACAATGCTCAAAGCTCCATCACAATTTATCTGACATGTGACCAGAGATGCTATTGCTTTCTATTGCAAGCTTCTGATGAAGGTCAGAACAAGGAAAATGTACGATCAATGTAATGCGATCAACGAATCGACGATAAGTGTAATGGGTAACGTGGAGATGGATGACGAGCTTTTACAATCTTGTAACCTCGGCGTAGAAACTGTATAATCGAGCCTTTATGTCTATCTAAACTTCACATGTTCTTTTTGAGGTTTAAAAGCAAAGTAATATATAGTTTATAAACAAAGCAATACTGCGATATTACAGAGCAGACCGCTTCATGAAGTGATCCTTATTCTTATTGTTAGAAGCCTGTAATCACTTATGCCAAACAAAGAACGTATAATTTTCTGCGAGATGGCAACAGTAAATGCTATATAAATGTGTCTCATGTGTTATGTATGCAGCAGGGAAGATTTTGGTCAAAAAACATGTACTAACATAAGTTATGATAAACTGCTTTATTTTGTTTTATCAAATTCACATTTAGAAGCGAGATAAAAAGAAAAACAATTGATAAGAGTTATTCATGGAAGTGTATCACTTACCCAATTTGAATGCAGCTTTGAGCTGGTGCTGGGAAATGGGAGCTAAAACAATTAGCTGTTTGTGCATCCATTTTTGTAATACGATTGAACTGATTAAGATTGTTATATAAATACAGCCGTGTAAGATCCAGAGCAAGTGCGGGAGCTGTCTTCTGCGTTGGGTAGCCTGTTACGCAAGGACATAGGCAGTTAATTTGGACCACCAATTTTAAGCCTCTACATATTTTCACAGAGTAAGAAAAGCATGCTCACACAAGTTATTGGCGTAGTTGGGGCAAGACCATCGTTGGTTGAGCTTTCTTTCCAACTTGACACGGTTTTGGGTGTTTTTTATGCTATGATGAAGAATTTTTTAATGCTCAAGTATTGAGGTATATTAAGATGCACAATGCCCCTCATAAGAAAAGCATTCTAGTCTGGTATTCTGCAAGGCAAGGGTGCCTTCTTACTGGTCCGATGTTCGGGAACAGTTCCAGCATAGCGTTCGAATTGAGCGCTGTGCTGGAACTGTCCGAACGTTCGGATCAATAACGCAGTCTAACATACATAACCTTTGATTCAACTGGCTTGGTACCATAAGGGCGGGGTTTTGTGATCTAATTGAGGCCGCTCGCGCCCCCGACGCACGTGCGTCTCTCTCGCGCGAGTGCTCTCTGGTCATTACCTAGCCTTAATTAGGTCACGAATCCCCGCCTTTGCCGATGCCAAGCCAATTGAATCAATGGTATAGGCTGCTGCATGACGAAGGCGCGAAACCTTCGGGCGCGAACACGGCTTTATTAGCCGCAGAGCGCGTGAGGCGCAGGATCTACAATTGTGAGGGTACGCGCGCCGCGTTCTCGCCCGCTCAACTAATTCCGCTTATGCGCCTTCATCATGCAATAGCCTTTACATATAAGGTTGAACACTAAGTTTTGCAACTTGTTTCATAACTTCCCTCTTACTCAACATGAGCACTCAAATTTTGTTACTGTGTTGGTTATTACGTAAGCTACAAGCGCAGCTGCTGTCCTACCAAATTCTGACGTCGCAGTGAGGGTTACGGTAGGTGTATGGTATGAAGGCAAAAAAATTCAAAGTTTGGCGTATTTGGCTGAAACTTGGCATAGAGGTGTTATCCAACATGCTGATCACGAAAACAATAGTGAAATTGCGTGATAAGGGTTTTTTTGTAGGATTACTGCAGGTGTACGTTATGGGGTCTTACCCTAAACAAGGAAGAAGGCGTTGATTCAATAAATGAATATGATATTCGCATTTGGCAGGTCAAATAACTTTACTATGTGAAGTCTCGGCGGAATTTGAGCTTCGTACCCTCTAGTCATTGACGGTCGTCCCTAGCAGCTCTTGCGTACATAGACTCTGTGAGGACGCCAAATCTCGAAATGTCCCTGAATTTTGTTTCTTTCTTAATAGGCCAAAGGAGTCAACCTCCAGCAATAATTTATAGACGAATCCGGATCACTGCGCATGACCTAGGCTGCTAAAGGCTTCATTTTGGCTTAAAACCCCAAAAATTCTCAAATTTCACTAGTTTTCGAAAAATGCCTGAAACTTTTCTATTTCGTGTTAAAAATTAAGACAATTTGTGCTCGCTTGTAGCTCACATTGTATTCTACATAATGCCAAAGTTTGAGTGCGCCATGTTGAGTGAGAGTGAAGTTATGAAACTAGTTGCGAAACTTAGTGTTTAACCTAATACTTGGAATCATCTTGAAACCTGCAACGGAAATTTAATCTCCTAGATGCAAAGCATTGAATAGTAGTAATGAACTTATCACGTGCAAATGAAATAGTACTGAATACGAGAAGACGGCTTGTAGCTAAGCATTCCTTTGTCCTTCTTCAAGTTGTACCTCAGCTCTCCCTCTGTCCCTTTCTTCCACCCTTCCTCACCGAAGTCTAGCGTCAGCAGATGGCCCCATTTAGGGGGCTTTTTTATTGTTCTTTGGATTTTGGTGTGACGCCAGCTATGAGAATGTCAACAGACGAACGCTGGAAGCTTTTTACAACTGGATAGCAGATTCAAAATGTTGAAAGCTACAGAGTCTGGAATGATTTTTCTCACGTCCTGTTGCATGTTTTCGACCATGTCTATGTTTTGATGACAGCTCATGCGATTGTTTATTTCCCGCAGATGACAAAAAAATAAGCAAGCCTGAGGAGCGCAGTATGTAGCTACAAGTGAGTTAATCACCACTGTTGTGAGGACAAGAAAATCAAGCCTATAAAGACTTCAACCCTCGACAACGCTCTGATTTGAAGTCTTCGATGAAAGAGAAATGAACAGATATAGTACGTCTTTTATGTAATCCTAGACGGAAATTGATACATGTCGGTTGTGGGACAAGTCGTAATTTCGCAAAAAAAAAACACAAGCAACAGAGATCGGAATGTGAGCTGGCATAAGCAGTTGAAGGAATCTTACAAATGCAACAATGAGAAACCGAAATTGCGCAACCTAGCTGTCCGAAAACCGAAGGTATGAGTTTCTGTTGGTTCGTACAGTAGGTTTCAACTCAGTTTAGGCGAAAATTGGAATGGTATGGCAGCACGCTTGTCAAACTTGAACTCGGCCAATTGGACTGCTCGACTGGAAACCCCAAAGTGATTCGCAAGCGCAGACGCCCACCATTTTTCGGGAAAAGATTCAAACAGAAACCCTTACTAAACGGAAGATTATACATACCGCCTTCAATTTAGTTCTTCGATGCTGTAACGAGCATTATACAGGGTGTCCCAAAAAATGTGAACACTGTTTGATTGTTGATATTTTGCTTCCACGTTTTTGCACCATTCTATAGAGCGAGGTTCAGCTTAGATTTACAACATGGAGCGAATGATCGCTGTTCATTACTGTAGATTATGGTAGGAACTTCGACAAGGATTTTAGGCCATTAGAGATTATATTCTTCCTCGGAACAAAACCAAGCAACCCAAAAACTTTTATACTATGGTAACGGAAGCCGCTAATTTCGAATATGAAATTTTCACTTTACTGTGACGCTTCTTTCCAAGGTCCCAGGTAAACCTTAATAACTGAATTATCAGCATTTGTCAGAAATGTGACTACACCGTCAAAAAAGTTGAAAACACTTGTAAACAGTTGTATAGTGGAATCAGCGTGCGCGAAAACCCTAGTATTTTTTCAGATTTTTTGAAAAAATTTTGTCAAGTGGCATATTTCGCAGTTTATCCGCATGCAAGAAGTCCATACCGTAATCCTCCAGTAACGAAGGGAGATCGGAGTTTCGTTTCATACTGTATATCTAAGCTGAACCTCGCTCTACAGAATGGTGCTTCAAGCTTGGCGAAAGACATGAAAGCAAAGGAGTTATAACGATCAAACAGTGTTCACATTTTTTTGGGACGCTGTGTATAATTGCATAGCACCTGAATGTTTATGCCGATGAAAGCAGGTGATAAGCATGCAATTTTTGGACAAAAAAAGCCTATAGCTTTGTTCAGAATAATGCTTTGCAGCCAAAGAATAGTGGACGCGTTTTAACACGTTTCGGACCGGTGCTGCACATTGTGCAGCACCGTGCTTTGGAGGATCTTTTTGACGTTTACAGGAGGCTTTCTTTCCAAGATTATCAAGTCAAATGCCTATGCTCTTACTTTACAAATGACTCTGTACAGCTGTACCGCCGATATTTGTCTATGAGATATGAGGACAATTTGAACAATAGTTGCGAAGAAGTGCAGCAACGCGAACGACGCGCGCGACGCCGCAGCTTTCCTTTGCTTCGATATCGAAGGGAAAAACCGTAGCTTCATACAGATGTGTACCTTCTACCATAGATACTTTTGGATACTATTAAAAACTTAGTTCTTGTTCCTATCTTCCAGGAAAGCATAGAACTCCTTCACAAACGACACAATTTAATCACTTCGAATTCACTCAGAATTCTGGGTATGGAACTTATCTGACAGATTACAGATGTAGCACAAAGTTTATGAAATAAGGTCACTTTGTTGGCTAGTGGCTGAAATAGCACTCTTTCTCGCCGCGCGCGATTTCGCAGTCCGAAACGTGTTAAGATGATTTCAATATGTGCCGTTTTTCAGCCAAGCTAAGCTTAGATGTCTTTCCTTGTCAGTAACAGTAAAATTGTAATATTTTCGCGTGTTGAGCAAAAACTATGCACTTCTTTTCCTTTCACCACCACTGAACTGACACTTCCTGACACAACCAATCATTGGGTTGAGTCGACCAAAACTTCGCATTAGGTGTCATATAGGAGAAACTCATAAAGAGTACTAGTTTCTGAAGTTTTTGTAATGATGTGAACTGTAGACTTACCTTTCAATTCAAAAAACAATTACAAGCTTCGAAGGAAATTTGTGGAGAGAGGGTGAGTTTGAGTGTTATTGAAACATTGCATTCAAAACTTTCCCTTCCTCACCGAAGTTTCGAAGTCTGGAGTCAGCAGATGTTACCCTAACCTTTACCTAAACATAAACAGCAACCAAATGAACTTCATGGGCGGTATATCGGAAACGGCTTGGCTAACAATATCTATCCACAACTTGTGCTCACTTCCATCCCCCATTGTCGTCCTTAGAGATTTCAACATTGATTTCTCATCCTCAGCCAGTCATTCCAATAATCAATTTCTGTCTTTCTTCAACGATTGCGATCTTCACCAAATAGTTTCGTTTCCGACTAGAGCTGGTGCAACTATTGACGTGGTTTTCACCTCGCATGACATCGTCCATAATGTTAGAAGACTCCCTCCTTTTGGCTCTTCCGATCATAATGTGCTAGCTTTTGACGTTGCCTTCACTAACTTCTCTGGGAACAGTTTCCTTTCATATCCTGAATTCCACAAAGCATCTTTTCGCGACATAAACGCAGCTCTTCAAGGTATTGATTGGCTCAATATCTTTAAGGATTATGAAAGTGTCGATGATCTTTATCACCGCTTTTGTAAAGAACTGTACCAAATCTTTTGCAGATATGTGCCTTTTCGTCTCGAACCTATCCAACTGAAGTAATATCTCCTACGCATATCCAAAATCTTATTGAACAGAAAAGAAGACTTTTCTCACAATTAGTCAATCCCTTGTGCAATGATCTTTATCGAAAAGTTTGCAAGGATAGTCATGACCTTAGAAAATTTCTTTCGAATCAAAGTGCAATTTCAAAGGTCCTTTCGCATATTTTAGGTGTCAAACTGAAGGACAACGGAAAATTTCGACTTTAAGTTACGGACAAGGAAATTTTTTCAATAGTGACGTAGAAAAAGCAGAAGCGCTGGGCGCATGTTTTTCTGCCTTCTTTAAACAAAACTTCTGACGCGGTTTTCAATGAAAATTCTCCTTTCGCACCAAAAATTTAAATTTTTCTCACTGCCCTGATATAAGCATAGATCCTGCAAAAGTTTATGAAGTCTTGCATAAGCTGAAGCCTAAAGCTACAGTTGCGTACGACGGCATTCCTCAAATAAAATATGGAAAGTGTGCCAGTGCCCTAGCTTTTCCGCTGCCTATTGTATTCAATGTGTCTTTATCCACGGGAATGGTGCCGAAAATTTGGAAAGAGGCTCTAGTCACGGCTATACCGAAGCTAGAAAACAATGACGCCCTTACAAACTTTAGGCCTATCAGTACTACATCACCTTCGGGCAAGATACTAAAAAAATAATTGAAAACGTGATTTTTGACAGGTTAGATAAAAACAAAATTCTTCCTTGTGTTCAAATGGGATTTTTGCCTGGAGGATGACCACTGCACTATTGACTGATTCTGTTTTTGACTGGATCAGCGCTGTAAGCTATGGCAAGTCAGTGGACTTAGTCTATTTTGATCTATCCAAGCCTTCGATAGAGTCGATCATACCAAATTACTTAAGCTCGAAAATTATGGGATACGCGGCCAAATGCTCTCTTGGTTCAAATCTTATCTGGAAGAAGGCATGACCGTCCGAGTAGGGAACAGTTTTTCGCACAGATACCCTTGCACTAGTGGAGTGCCTCAAGGGGGCATACTTTCACTTTTACTTTTTCTCACTTACACCGCTGAGTTACCGTCATTCCTAAAGACACATACAAATTTAAAAATCCAAATTCTTGCGGATGACATTTAAAATTTATTTCGGTTACGACGAAGAGGAAGCGGTAAAAGCGCATGAAACAATCTCTGCTTCCATGCAAGGAATGTCTGCATGGTCAAGGGAGTGGGGTCTTTCTGTGAACGCGATGAAGTCGAAAGTAATGCACTTGACGAATTTTCCTTACTACTGTGACAAGTATGACGGAAACGATTTGGATCTTTGTGTTGTTACTAAAGACTTGGGTGTTTTTGTAGATGATCAACTCAGGTTTTCTTTCCATGTGGAGTTAGTCTCTAGGAAAGCCCTCTTGGTCCTATTTCTAATTTTTCGAAGCATCACTGCAACGATCCAAAGCTCCTGACAAAACTGTACAAAACCTATGTTTTGCTTCTCCTAGACTATGCGTCTCCAGTATAGAGCCTTTTTTCAAAAGAACAGTGATAAGCTAAGCAAAGTGCAGAAAATCTTTACCAGAGTCGTTTTCTACAGATGCTTCCCCAGCTCAGATCACGCTCAATGCCTACCTCCTTACATACTTAGGGCCGCATGCACTAACCTCCCGCTGGGGAGAGGATCGCAGCTTAAAAGAGAGCTTCATATTTCGAAACTCCAGATACCTGGATTTCACGTTGTGTACCTATCCTTAAGTATTCCTACTACCCTTCACTAAGAACATGTTGAAGAGGAGCGAGAAGCTGTACGAACCGCATTTTCCAGCTTTGTATGATCCCTTATAATCCCCGGCGCTTTTCTTTAAAGTCATTTTTCTTTCTCCGAAGTTAACGAAAAGCTTCCAAAGTTGTACTGAACGTCTAACACAACAGTACTAAGCATGTTGCTGATGAGAACAAATGAGTTTTTGAAAAGTCGAATTTTTCGATAAACCTCAAATTTCGACCTGTGGATCATCGAAGATTTCATGACTTTAAAACATCATTTGTTCTTATCAGCAACATGCTTAGCACTGTCGGGCTAGATAATCTGCACAACTTTGGAGGTTATTCGTTAACTTCGGAGAAAGAAAAATGACTTTAAAGAAAGGCGCCGGGGATCATCAGGGATCATACAAAAGCTGGAAAATGTGGTTTGTACAGCTTCTCGCCCTTGTTCAACACGTTCATAGTGAAGGGTAGTAGGAATACTTACGGATAGATACACAAAGTGAAATCCAGGTATCTGGAGTTTTGAAATATAAAGCTTTTTTTGAGCTGCGATCCCTCCCCAGCGGGGAGGTTAGTGCATGCGGCCCTCAGACTATCTGTTTTGGGATTACGTAGCTCAAAATACAGGCAGGTGTGCAATGATCTTATTTTTGGCTTTCGCATACTCCGTCTAGAGACTAGATTAACTCCGAGGAAATACTGGGTCTTCAGATCTTCTGGTGATCGCAACAGAGGCTTTTCTATAACGTACGGTAGACTACCAAAATCCTCTCCACCGCTTTTGATTCATTTATATGCCATGCGGCATGGTGGCTAAGTCTTCTACCAATAGATTTGATTTCTTGTATACTGCTGAATTTCGCAAAAAGTTGAAGAAAATAGACGTTTGGAAACTATCAAGGTTGTCGATGTTTGATAGCGGTTACATCTTCTCTATTTTCTGAATTCGCAGCAAGCCGTTTGAGGATGCCAAAGGTTGGTGAGCTCCCTGCCTTGAGGTCCCCCTGCCCGTTCGCCCGGGGTTCCCTGATGGATTCGTCCGTCCTGGGTTAAGTGGTCAGCCATGTCCCGGTAAGTGCTACCAGTTAATCGCGTCCGGAAATGGGAAAAGGATCTCGGCGGCTTTCCTCACCTTCAATGGAAGAGAACGACCTGGTCAGCCTAACAAGGAGATGTGATCAAAATTCATTCATTAGTTGTTGTTGTTTTTTATCAATTTTTGGCGCACTTGTGTGTATTCAATAAATAAATAAATATCGACTACTATGCAGACTTTTGAAACAGAGACTAAAAAGACATTGAAGTTCTGATCTTAAGGCGCCCCACTTGCAGAGTTCAACTGATGTTTAATGCGGTGAAGAACACTACCAATAAAGAATTGCCCTTGTAACTGTTTGAGATAGTTTTCTCAACTCTTTACTTGTATGTAGAAAAAAGAGCTTAATCCGTTGTGAACTGTTTGTTCTATGCTGTATTTATAATATATCGTTTTGAGTATGGTACACTAAAATTCCAAAGAAGTGTTTTTTTAATGGACAAAAAACCACTCTAAAGATGTTCGACTATTTGCTTCAACATCGCATTGGATTAAACGATCTACCACATCTAAACAAGCTGATAGCTTAAGCACGAAATAGCTCCACATATTTATTTAGCAATCAAAATGCATTGTCCTTCTTTTTAGTTTATTTATTTTATTATTTATTCAATACGCACAAGGCGTTCCACAGTTTAGACAACAAAACGATATACTCAGAACCTGAACAGTGATAAACGAATAACCAAAACACATCCACCAACAGATCAAGTCTGGCTCCCAGATGTGTCGAGAATAGATGGGGTTTAAGCTTGTTTGAACCATGTACAAATACATTAGTAAGAAGCTCAATGGAGTCTGTCTCATGCCCCCTGCTTGTAACAAAAGTGTCAATACTAATTAATAAAAACTTATGTCCTACTAGGCTGGGTTCAAACATTCCTCTACATGAAAAAGTCCTGATACTGACCTTCTAGAAATTTGTACAGTGTTCAAAGGATCCAAATGATATCCATCACTAAAGCATTACAAACGCCTTAACTTTACATATGATATTCATAATGCACCATATGAAAGTCATAAAAAGCTAAAATTACAGCAATAGAAGATGTGGAACTTTAAGGCACAACTCTCCACATGAAATGCTTAACTTTTCTAGAAGGCAAAGGGTTGTTTCCTTTTTTCCAAAAATTTGGCTACTACTCAGGGAAACGTTATAAGAGGTGCTTTTGACGATTCTGGCATGTTACCGACTCTTCGAACACTTATTTCAAGAATGAGAACGTGCTAATTATATAGAGGTTCTTTTGAGGCAGAACGCCGGAATAACTAACATCTCAAGCCATATTAAGCCTACAAGAAGGAACATTGCGCTGTAAACTTTGGACTATTTTTCATTCTTGTAAAAAAGAGATAAATTTTGGCTGGTAAAATTAATTAACTAAGAAAGGTATCAAAGACACAGGAGCTGTTATCATAGTTTCTTCACTATGGTTTCGGGTTCAAGAAATATAGGCTGTATTGAACTCTTCAGATCGAGTGAATTGAACTGATCCCCAATCCCAACCGGCAGTTGATATTACGATTGCCTATACTTCTATGCTTTTGAAAGGTCACCTGAACTGGTAGTTGGCTTCCCGATTAACTGCCGTGACGACTGTGCCGCGCTACCGTATTATAAGGCTGGCGGGAGGGACTGCCGTAGATACTCTAGCCTCTTTTACTGTATCTTCGTAAAACTCTGTGGTGAAATTCTTTCCTCATCTTATACTAAGTGTAAATCGCGGATTTCTGAGTTTAAAATTGAATAGATTTTTATCAAGTACTCATGATGTTTCCCATGCGGCAAATGCGAATGTCAAGCAATATGTGTTGCGATAGACATGTTTATTTAAAGAACTGTCAGTTTTTTTGTCATTGTTCTCAGTGTTTCTTTCTTTACAGCTAGACCTTTGCAATGATCAGTAAGAGTAATAACGCTACAAGACATTTCATAGTTCCAAAGAATGTCCTTTATCAAAGATATTGCTATCAATGTCTTTTGTCATACACTTTTACAGAAAAAATTTATTACGCAAGCCAACAACTTCCGAATATGCTAAACTAACAACCAATGAAAAATCCTATCCTTTTGATGATACAAAAATCCCAATGTCCCTGGTTTACGCTTTTATCACTTTTCCTTCCGAATCAAGTCCTTTTGTTAACAGTGGTGGTAAGAGCCCCTTCTGCTGACCATCAGGATCTGCCCATTCACCTCTCCCTTGTGGAGACACTACTTTTTCCTCTTCTTCATAAACAGAGTTTGGCTCCTTGATTGATTTTCCTTTCTTCTTTGGTGGAATGGGCCACACTTTTCGCTGGCTTCCATCATCTGGGTATGACCACTTGGATCCTTTACCCCACGGTATAAGTGTTACTAGCTTCTGTTGTTCGTCGTCCTTTAGCTTCGGAGGGCGAGTCGAGGGAGGATTACTCACGCAAGGTTCGAATTCACTGTAACAGAATTGTAGACTTTCACAAAGCACATTTTATAAATTGCTTTTTGCTATAAGATTGTTGTAAAGACGTTACAAACAGCGGAATCTCACGAAGTTTCTTCTACAATCTTTGCACTTTTGACGAATCTCCACAAAACAATCTTTGATAAGTTTTTTTTGAAAATTCCCCATAAAACAAAAAAGATAGTGCAGGGAGCAGCATTTAGCGGTATCAACACAAATGAAATTATAAACTACTTGGCAACCTACTTGAGATCTTTGCAAGGGTCTGTAACATCCGGAGAATCAGTTGGAAATTGCCAATCTAAAAAAATGTAATTTCGGCTACCAATGATGATTTCAAGCACTAGCAATGGAAAAATTTCATGAATTTGTTCATTTTTTGTTTAAGAGATAAGGAGGACACGCATTTCCTTGCGACGCTTTTATTGTTGGAGCTTTTTTTGAGAGCTGTAAGGAACAACTCAGTAAGTGGGTGAAGGAAATTGTTGTTTTTGAGGTTGTTCTACTGAGAATCATGCATTGGTGGTTTCCATCATGCATAGATTTTGCTTTGCTCACGATTTGTTCTCTATAAAAACAAGCCTAATTTTCTTATATATAAAGCTGAATGTCTGTTTGTCTGTCTGTCTATCTGTCTGTATGTCTGTATGTCTGTACGTATGTTCCGAATAGAAAATTCCATTTCTGAACCGATCCGGACCAAACTTGGCACACATACACACCGGGCCCCGGCGGGTGTCATAGGCCACTTTTCTCATCGATCGATATCGATTTTATCGATTTTTATCGATTTTTTTTTTCAGAGTTCACCTACGGGGCTGGGAGTTGGCACAGGGGGGTAATCGAGCATGGGGATTCCGAATACAATATTAGTTTTCAGGATTATCGATTACTTTTATCGATTTTATCGATTTTTTGCAAAGTTTGAGCTACAGGGCTAGGGCTGGGAGTTGGCACAGGAGGGGTAAGTGGGCATGCTGATTTCGAAAACAGAAGAGGGAACGGGAAATGAGGTTAGAAGTGGGCACAGGGAAAGGCTGTACAGGGATAGGGATGGGACCTTTATTACAGTGTTTTCACAGGGCCGCGCGGAGCCGTGTAAGCAAGCTAGTGGTAAATATTGCCAGATAATTCAAAATCTAAGTATATATCAACACAATCATGCATATCTCAACTTTGCAACATGCTCTACCCGCATTTGCCGAAAATTTTCTCTGTTTTTCCCTAGATCAAAAAAACCATGCCACCAATAACTTTCTATTCAAAGATTTTGTCTTTTGGCATGCTGCACTTGCAACAAAGTGAAAATCATGAAACTTTAGGCCCCGAGCATGCTCCATGCGATTGGCAAAATCCAAGAGTTACAAGGAATAGTAAGTGCATTCTAAATGTACCGAAAATAGAGCTTTTCACTAACCTGCATAGGTTATATACCTATGGTAGTGGTCTGAGTGTGTTGGACTCAAGGAATTTTGGGAATTTTTAAGCCCTCTGGTGACTAAAACAAATCCGCGTAAATATGATGGGTACTTACCTATTGTGGGCAGACTGAAAATGTCTGCAGTTGTTGCTTCTTTTTCGGATGTCGTCTGTGTCGCTGACGTTCCCGTAGGGTTCACGCGTTCTTTCCAGGACGAATTTGAAGTAAGCGAGATTTGCAACTGACCTTCCGCTATAGTAGACGTCGATGCTGTAGATGTGGTGGCTGTGGTTGTGGGAGACGAGCTTTCAGAAGCAACTGTACTTTCGGTTGGTATAGGTGTAGTAGCTGTAAAATTGTGGAGTTTGTGAACGTTCACAACCTCTTTCATATGTATGCATGTGCACTTTTTCCCCCAATGAGCCCGGATAGCGGTTTGACTTGAAGTAATCTCAATTTTTGAGTGACCCTTACTAGATTACTTAAAGGTCCACCTTTACTACAAGTTTCGTTGAATGATGAAAGTCATGTGGTTGAATTTTCAAGAGCGAGATCTTGGTTTAAAAAAAGATTAACGACATTAGCAATCTTTAGCTGCAATACCTCGTATTCTGCTTTTTAGGCAAGTTTTATGTGCAGTGAAATTTCAGTGAGAATAAGTGGGTATAATGAGTGCAAAAGCAATGAATTTGTAAACATCAACTTCCAAAGTAAAAGGAGAATTTTTTCCTCAAAACTACTCTACAAAACAGTGAGGTTCGGATAAGTATGATGCACCAAATCTCGGTATAAATACGTTCATTCAGTGGAGGTATTCAAGCAAGCTTATAGGATGACCTTAATTTTTTGCGAACTCCTGAAACAGAAAAAGCCGATTATTTTGATCCTCTAAACGATATTTCTCCCAAAAAAAACTTCCTTACGCTCATATAAGTGGAAGACACTAATGTTCATGGCCACATGCAATTTTGTATTTTTAAAAATACATTGACTTTATGTGGGGGATAGTTGTATTTTTGAAAATACATTGACTTTATGTGGGGGATAGCTTTAGCATATATCATACCTTTCTCAGATGATGCTATTGTCGGTGAAGCTGTCCTAGGTGGGCTTTCTGTCGAAGTTAATGCTTGTTCGGGTGTTGTATATGCTGTAATATTTGTTACAGAAAAGATTTTAAAGATATGTTCACCCAGCTTATCATGATTTCGTAACAACTTGCTTGCTGAGAAAAAAGAACTCTTATTTTTTTACCTGGATTTTTTTCAAATCGATCAGCATTGAGTACCACCTCTTTCTAGCCTTGCAAGAATACTTTTGCACGGAACCCAAGAATGAAGAAGAAACCAGCAGAAAAACGAATGAACGTCCTTTAATTTGTGCAAGGGCCAATCTGGATAGCAGACCTCGGCACAGATGGCTTGCAAGCAAGCTGGATTTGAGGCCAGGACGCAAAAATTGGGTTTTTTAGTCGACGTTTCGTCTTTGAGGTTTTTTTAAGGTTTAGGGTCAAAGGGAAATTCGTAAAAAATTCCGAAAGTCAAGGGGACTTCGATTTTTGCGTTCTCCAAAAGCCACCTCGTGTCAAGCCCTGGTAAGAAGTACGGAATTTTTTGATTTTCCTCCTACAATTGCATGCTGAAAATTATTTGAACACTAATCAGACATTGGAATACAGTGAAAATTCTAAGCAGAGCTTTACTTTTGAGTCGGTAGCAAACCTTCAGAACAAAACAAAATCGCAAGAAAATTGTATCCCAGGCCCAAACCTTTGAAGTTGTTTCCTGCTCTGCTAATTTTTAAAATGATCTTTGACAGTTGCAACGAAAGATTCGTTGCACCCTTTAACAAATACGTTTGTGACTGAACTTTGCCTTTCCTGATTTCTCTGATTAATTAAGATAGTGGTATTATTAAAAAGTGAATTTTGGCGGAAACGTTCGATATAGAGAACGAGGGCTTGAAGTGCATTTGCCAGACGAATGAGCATTTTGTAGCACACGTATGATTGTGGTTTGATGGTGATAATTCGACTCTTGGCGAAATTAAATAGTAAGTGTAAGCATCCTTAAATTTTTTCAGCCTAGAAGAATTTTGAAAGCTTTTGTTAGGTGCTTTCGCGGTCGTTTTCACTCATTTTAAGTTTGCTATTTTTCGCAAACGACGGACTTCTGATCCATTGAATTTGAAAAAAAACTGTATAAAAACAGCAAATTGCAGCTCATCAGCCAATAAACTGTTAAAATGACTTCTCATAACCTAAGCTAACTTAGTGCTGAAGCCTGGCGCCTTAAGCTATTCTGAAAATGTCAAAAAAGCGTTGACACCAACCTCCTGGACAGAAATACACACAGAATTCAAACGTTCCATAATGATATCCATTACTCAAGCATAGCCATTGCCTTAAAATGAGGAAACAGTGATTTTTGATGGGTTACTTGTACATCTAGAGGAAGTGCCACTTACAGTACATGAGTATGTGGCTCTGGCTCTCTAATGCATAGTTGCAAGCCTGAAATTTTGTTTGTTCAATAAATGCCTTTTCCTAATCTCACTGAAAGCACACCTGGCACTGATGTCGTTGGTGCTGACGCAATCGTTGAAGAAGATGTTCCTATTGAAGTTGTGAATACTGTAGGTGGTGATGTACCTGTAAGTATTGAGTCTATACAATTCAGCCAAGTAACTTTTTTTGCAAAGCGTTGTGTTTCACAAAAACCGTTTCAGCCAGTCTAAACAAAGTTCTAGGTAAAGCTTCCTATGTTCATCTCAGGTTAACTTCCTCCTTCATTTCTTTTGCAAAATAATTTTGAATGAAAAAGTTCCAAAAATCAAATAATCTTTCTGAACTGACCTTGACAATATTCGAGACACTCTTCATGCGTTTCGAAAATTTCACTTTCATCATGTCTGCATACGAAGAAGCTAAAGAGACATCATAAGTTCTTCAAAGCACGACGATTTAAGTAATGTTCATTGGTAATAAACTCACTCTAGTTTTATTTCAGGGTAAAATTCGGTAAACCAAGTGCAGTATCCGTCTAAAGTTTGATTGGAGTAATCTTTTGATAGGTTTGTCACAACATAATCGTTAGAAAAAATGGAAAAAATTCGAAGTTTCAAATCAAATCATAAGTTGACGGGTTATATGTCAGAATAGAAGTTACAAGAAATAGACCCGAAGTAGAAGATGATTTTCTTGTGAATTTAATAATTTTGAAGGCTTCTTTACACCCATAGACGGAATTTTATGTCTATGTAGTGTAGGCGTCATATGGCTAAAAATATTTTGTCATCTCCATCACAAAAGACGTTTTAACGAAATAGAGCCTGGCACAGCAGTTACAGATCCAGGTTGGAGTTTCTTGAGGCGAAACGAGATTATCCACAAAGCCGATGTGATGTGCTTATAATATATTTATATTGTTCCATGAGGATGATTTTTGGTTTCTTATTATTGAGCTTGCAATTTCATTTCAGTATTGATGGTACATTGCCTGAGTTACAGAAAAGGAGGACCTAAAAAGGAAAAAAATGCCTGGTGAGTGGAACTGATCGTTTGCTGTAAACAACATTCTAACTGCAACCTGTCAACTATTTTTTGAGCGCCATTTTAGAGGCACTTTGGAAAAATCTTACGATAGCTTAGAGAATAACATTACTTGTAACCCCAGAAATTTTTTGTCTCAGAATCTTGCAGTTTGAGTGCTAGTTTTTGAAAATTCTGTTTCAAGTGGTGCTTGGGGATGACCCGAACGTTGCGCAGCGCTATCCTTTGATGTGGAGCAGCTGCCAAGTTCTGCTCAAAATATTTGTTACCAAAATAAGCTTGAACCAACTCCATAGTTTGGAAATCAAGCCCTACCAACTTACGTCTGGAATTGTTCGAATACACTAACCTTTGCAGGCCTCAGTGCAAAAGTTGAAATTTAAAATATGTCAGAATCATTTCCGCACGTGTAGTACCTGAATACATTGTTTTTGCTAGTTTAACTGGCAAACAACTTTTATGACTTTTATGACTTACTCGTCTACTGCAGGATAATTTTCGGTCTTTGTTCTGCATATCGACGAATCTACAAAAAGCTTGAGCTTCTTACAATCACTCATCATTTCTTTGTAATGCATATTGCACTTGTGCATCAAACTTTTGGAATTAGTAAAGTAAAAGTGTCATCGAACTGCGCTTCTACTTCTATTTACTACTGGCAGCAGCAATTCACTAGGCTCATCATTTGCAAGGAAGAGCTTGTTGCTGACTTAGCCCCCCCCCCTCTCACGAGAACGGGTCGCAAAACTTTTGAAAGTTACTTACATGGGTTATAAAATTGTGCAAATGACTTGCCTGCACTTGTAAATAATTAAACTAATTTTTGCAATTTTTCAAAAAATTCATTTCAGCCTTATAAAAAAATTTTTTTCTGAAAACTCCAGGTTCTCTCTTCGCTGAATCTGGACATCTTAAAGGCACCGTCCACCCAAATTGGGGTTGGTGAGATTATGATACCTAGCAGCTGCGGGGCCCCCAACTGTATGATTGTCCAACTCGCGCTGCCTAAAGTTGCTTCCGAAGCGAGAAAATTGCTTCGGAAATCGCTTCAAGTGAGGTTCGCAACGTTGGCTCCTCCCCTTTCGGGTGGGCGTGACGTTCGTTCCGCCCATCCGTGCGCGTTTAACCAATCATCGTTCCGAAGAAATCGCCTTGCGGGTTCTGAAAACGGGGATTTTCGTGGTTTTCGCGTATTTTCGACTTGATATTCGGATTCAGGGGTATGAGAAGGCTCTGGAACGGCAAAAACATGGAGGTTGAAATTTTGGGTGGACGGTGCCTTTAAGTCGTGAATTGTAATAGATGTTCTGCCAAGCCCAAATCAGTACGGTGGAATCTTTATTGACCTAACGTTTCGACAAGGTCGTCTTCTTCGGAAGTCTGGAAGATGATTGCAGTCCTGACCTGTGAAACTACGCCGCCAAACGTCATCTCCGTACTTATCGAGTCTAGACCTCGTCTTATGCACAACGTACAGAGAGGCACGCTGGCAGAAGGAACCAACCGTTCATCCACCGTGTTGAAGATGTTAGTAGTCCACAGAAAGCAGCGGACGAAAGCCTCAGAGATCTTGCGGACGGACGACACTGAGTGTGTCACTCGGTGTGTCACGTCTATATATAAGGCAGCTAGTGTTCACATAGTGATAGAAAAGGCAGAAGATCGTTCGTCACTGACAGGCATTCATTCTTGTTATTAATGCTTAGGCTCTTCAAAGAGATACAAAGCTTTCAGTATCTTTCGTGCAGAAATTTCTGTCTCGTATGCCAAGATAAAACATTTGACCTCAAACTCAGCTCCGCCATGTGCTTCAATCTATGCTTTCCCAACGGTGATACCAATTTTCCTCGTCTTTTGTTTGCCAAGTGCTCTTTGACCCTGATTTTCAATGCTCTGCCCGTCTCATCTATATAGGACGCTCCGCAGCTTGAACACACTAGTTGGTATACGACCCCTGACTTCGCGCAATCTCCTAATTTTCCGTATGGGCAAACAGTGCATTGCTCTGTTACGCATTCTGTTTCGTATAACCTGTTTCGCACCAACTGCTTCTTGATACTTTCGTTCGTGATGTTTACCAGTACAACCTCATTTTGCAGTTGTGCTCGAGCAATGCACTGCTTCATCGCTGCACTCATTTCATCGGAGATGAAAAGTATGCAAAGTGGGGCTCTCTTGTCGTTACGTGCAGTTTGACTAACACTAGATCGTGGACATCTACCAATATACGGATCTGTGTAGCCGTTGCTGCACGCAATCGTTGTAGCCAATCTAGTGGATTCGAGCCGCTCTTCTTCGCCAGTGCAAACTTCTACAGCTGTTCTGTACACGTTCTTAAGAGCTGCACGTTTCGTCGTTGTAGGATGCGCTAATTTTGAATGTATTATAATATTCTTTGAGCTTTCTTTCCTGTACCATTTCATTCGAATCGTGTCACCAGATAAGTTTATCTGGGGGACGGGGTTTCTCTGGTAAACATAATGTACTGTGATCGCTGGTTCAAAAGTGCGAAACATTCGTCCATTTCGGACTGAGTCGATGTTATTACACAGCAGTTATCGATGTATCGACAATACATTATGGGTAAGCGTGCAAGTACTGGCTCCTCTATCTTACTCATGAAGCAAATCGCAAGGGCAGCTAGTCGTTGACCCATAGCCAGCCCCCTGATCTGAGAATGGTAATTCCCAAACCATCTAAAGATGTTACACTTCAAACATTCCTTGATGAGGGTCAGTATGCACACTTTGCTCAATCCAAATGTGACCATATCGTTGTATTGATGCTCCAACATCTCTGACAATGCTTGCAGTGTGGCATCGTCCTGAACATTTATGTACAAGGATGTTACGTCGAAAGGCTCGATGACACTATCATGTTCGATGTTCGTATCCCGCAACTGCTGCATGAACTGCCGAGTATTGCATAGATGTGATGGCACCTTTGGTAATAACTGGCTTACGATCTTATTGAGAAACCATGATATTCTGTCGGTGGTGCCGCTAACACAGCTTATTACAGAGCGTACCTTATAGGTTGCTGGTGACATAGAGTGATTCTCGTGTGCTGCAATTTTATGAGTCTTAACCAGATGGTAAGATACTGGACAGATCGGATTGTCCACCTGCTAACTAATCTTTCATCAAGGCCTGCAGCTTTAGCCACAGAAACCCAAACTTCCTTCAACCTTTATCATTGCATCTGGTAGTCTCGCTTCGTCGCTTGTTTGTAGATTGTCGCGTCGGAAAGATGCATTTCTGCAATCTCTCGGTCTAAAGACTGCGGCATTACTACAGATTCGCCACCCTTGTCACTAACTGTTGTTTGAATAAAGAAGAATGCGTAACAGAGCAATGCATTGTTTGCCCATACGGAAAATTAGGAGATTGCGCGAAGTCAGGGGTCGTATACGAACTAGTGTGTTCAAGTTGCGAAGCGTCCTATATAGATGAGACGGGCAGAGCATTGAAAATCAGGGTCAAAGAGCACTTGGCAAACAAAAGACGAGGAAACATTGGTATCGCCGTTGGGAAAGCATAGATTTGAAGCACATGGCGGAGCTGAGTTTGAGGTCAAATGTTTTATCTTGGCACACGAGACAGAAATTTCTGCACAAAAGATACTGGAAGCTTTGTGGATCTCTTTGAAGAGCCCAAGCATGAATAACAAGAATGAATGCCTGTCAGTGACGAAAGATCTTCTGCCTTTTCTATCACTATGTGAACACTAGCTGCCTTATATATAGACGTGACACACCGAGTGACACTCAGTGTCGTCCGTCCGCAACATCTCTGCGGTTATCGTCCGCTATCGTCCTTTCTGCGGACCACTAACATCTTCAACGCGGTAGATCAACGGTTGGTTCCTTCTGCCAGCGTGCCTCTCTGTACATTGTGCATAAGACGAGGTCTAGACTCGATAAATACGGAGATGACGTTTGGCAACGTAGTTTCACAGGTCAGGACTGCAATCATCTTTCAGACCTCCGAAGAAGACGATCTTGTTGAAACGTTAGGTCAATAAAGATTCCACCGTACTAATCTGAGCTTGGCAGAACATCTATTACAATTTTCTTCTGAAATTTCGGGATCTTGAGCTCGCGAAAATTTCAGGAAGTATACCAAAAAAAACATTCGGAGTGTATGGCTAAGGCCATGCACCTCTATCGGAAAAGAATTTTTGTCGCGCCCTTTCCCTCCGAGCCGAAATTCTGGGCACGCCACTGCCAAGATAATAAAAGAAAATTTTACAGAAATCAAATCAACATCATACGTTATTATTCCTCTTCTATTTGAGATGAGTAAGAGATAAATCGACAACGTTCAGCACGACATTTGAAGTTTTCGAAAAAAGAGAAGAGTTGCCACGATTAGAAAATCAATCCTAATGATGTTCATAGACTTTTAGGGCTCTTATATGCAATATAGAACCTTCCTAAGTATGGAAAAATATTTGTGAAACTGATAATGAAATGCTTCATTTTGCTTCCTTTTATAAGAAGAATGAAACAAGGTTTTTACCATACTCTTTCGCCCCTTATAAGTTGTAACATATGTGTGTAATGTTCCTGCTAAATAATCCAATGCTACTTTCTCAAGCTAAACTAACTCTAAAGTAAAGGAAACCATTTCCGTGCGTGTGATAAAAGTATTTAATCTATTGTAATATATAAAGAATCGTAAGATGCATTCAAAAATCATCAGATAGCGGGAAATCGAGCGGAACCCGAAGCGAGCGCGCCTGCAACTGACACCTTTGAGATTACTCTTTCACTAGTTTTCAAGTAAGTGGCAGTATTTACAAAACAATTTGTTGATTACAAGAACACGGATGTTGTGAGTGTTCTGCAAAAAAAAATAGTTTGTGCAGAGAGTATTTTGTGGAACATTTTCCAAAATGATTTGAGTATATAAATGCGAAAAGCGTTGCAATATGATGTTTTCACCTGTTGTAGCAGAACGGATGTATCCGTAGTCCTTACACCACTGAAAGATGTTCTTCTTCTTGCTGTCGATTCTGCTGTCGAAGATTTGCTTGGTGATGTCGTAGTTGATGCTATAAAATCACCGATTAGTCTATTGGTTTAAAAGTCCTTCAAGCTTTTACCCTAGATAGGGTGACAGTAGTTTTTGTCTTCATTTACGTCGCTTTGATGCAAAGCATGCAAAATGAAAAAAGTCTTTTTTAGTTGATGTTGACTTGAAGAAGATGATAGTGTTTCTTTAAAAGCTAGGAGTGACAATTTTAAAAAACGAATAATGAAAGACCCCAGTTTCATGAGGACTTAAAAGTCCATTTCGAACCTTATCTTAAAAACTATTACATAGGTTTGCTATTAAATAAGTTTGGTCCTTACAGTTTGCTCTTACAAATGCTGCAAACAAATTTTTTTCCAGCGTTTGGTATCTTTGAAAAGAGCACTCCAGTGGACATTGGAGTATAATTTTTGTGTAGAACTATAATATCATCCAAGGAAGAATATCCGCCAAGAAGTGAAAAAACCCCAATTTTTCTTACTAATGCGCAGATAGGAAGAAATTTTGGTGTAAAAGATTTTCGAAGTGACATTGTTTGTTTGTTTGTTTGTTTCACTAAATAAGGAAAGCTCCTCTGTACCCAAATAAAAATTCCTGTTCTCTAAACCCATTACAGCATGAAATGAAGCTTAGGAAACAAAGAACTGACAGTTTTTCATGAAAATTTGCATGCCCAAACGAGCTTATTTTTTAGTCAACCTAATATTAAGTTGTCCCATAAGTCTTTTCATATTCTGACTGTCAGACTGATATTTCTCAAGGTCTAGAGCATTTAAAATACACAGTTTATGTACGCGTACATAAATCTACGCTTACATAAGCATGTATGCTGTAGAACCAAATACCGCAGAGGAGAAGTTTGCTGTGCTATGTACATCATTTTTTCTTGTTTCCAGCCATCAAAAAAGATCAGAAAGTTGTATGAATATCTGATGAGGAAAGTATATGCTTGAACTACCGGGAAGTTAGAAGAATTTTTTTTAGATTAATATACGTTTTCGCTTTTTCGGCAGTTCGAAATCCATATTTTGAAGATCAAACTTGGCACGAACTTACAAACGCCCTTTTGAAGAGATCGTATTGAGCCCGGATACGATGATAACCGACCCGTGCTTGTTGTTTATAGACCCTGCTGTTGATGTAGCACCTGTGGATTAGTAGTTGTTGATAGACGTTGTCAATGATGTAACTTCTCCTTCCTTTCTTGTTTCTACAGCAATTGTTGGTATCGTATTGTTTTGTATTTATTATGAACCCAGCTACAAATACCTGCTAGTCCCCAGCCTTAGGAAGGTAAAAAAGTATGCGAATATTGTTAAGAGTAACATAGTCACTTCCGATTGCATCGTGTCTCACACTCTCCTACGTTTGTGCATGTGATGCTGTTGTTGTGTACGCATATGTAGTTTCGGAACCTTATCGAGCAATAATAGGAAACAAATATTTGTGATTAGGCAAAAAATTTTTTCTTCTAACTCACTTGTCTCCTCTTGCATCCTTGGGATCTTGGATGCACAAATAATTGCCTTGAAATAAGTTATTTTATTATTATTAGGTTGTATAGAAAGTTCCCGGGCACTTTTGGAAATTTCATTTTTAAACGCATTTTTTCGGCGCTCGGTCGGACTATGACATCAAGTTTTTGTACTGTTCGGTAGAGGGAAACCTGAAGTTTTCAATACGCCTTCTGACTTTTATCGATTCCAAGACGTGTTCGATCTGCACATC
Source organism: Cylicocyclus nassatus (assembly GCA_958299035.1). NCBI lineage: Eukaryota > Metazoa > Nematoda > Chromadorea > Rhabditida > Strongylidae > Cylicocyclus > Cylicocyclus nassatus. Next base: position 58,779,633 of record CATQJL010000112.1, on the reverse strand, counting down.
AAGAAGAGAAATCTTTTGAAACACAAAAATTTCTCAACTTTTCTTCCTACGGCCATTTTTTGTGCAGTTCAAAGAAATTCGTCCAAATTGTAAGTGATCTGATTGAGGAACCTGTTAATTTCAAGCCCGCAGCTGCACTCGAGTTTTTTCGCTCAGGAATTACAAGCTGTCGAACTTGTCTCTGACTGCAACTCTTTTCGTAGCTGGCGTCGCTTCTGCGGGATCGCAACGCCTGGATGATGGATCCAAAAGATGAATACGGCATTAGCCCACAATGTTTGCAGTAATCAAAGATTTGACCCTATGCAGAACGACAAGACTTCGAAGTCACTTACTCGAAAAATGGTGCATTTTTAGGGGCAAACAATGGTCAATTTTTCAAACTTTCTGGAGAAAAAAAATTTTTTGCAGGTGGCCCCTTGAAGATATGAATGGTCCTCATAACAACCCCAGCAGACCTCTACATAACTACAGCATCTGGGCTTTCCAGCTCTCATCTTAAAATAATCCTGCACAAATAGATCACTTTTCGCGACGACCTTTTTCCCTTCTGCGCATGCTGGTGGACAGCAGTGAAGTGCTGAGAAGCCACCAAGACAAATTTATGTTGTACCCAAAATTATCTTTGCAGTGAAGTTTGTAGCTTTAGAAACGAACCAATCTGCTTGAAGTTACAGCGATTTGAAAATAATTTTCGCAAGTGCCCGGGAATCTTTACAACCTAATACAGTGGTGATAAGATGAATGCACTGGTTCCTCACATGCATGCTGCCAATGAAGCTGCTACCAATGAAGCATCGCTACGAATATAAATAAAGCTCAAAAACTACAATATTAAAGTGCTTCTCATTGATGGTCAAACAATGACATTTCACAGTGTAGGCAAATAACTTTATTTTTTTCAATACACATATGAACAAATAGTGCAAAATATTCAAAGAAATAGTAGGTTGTTCCGAAAGTAATGTCGCTTTTTTCGAATGAACGCCACTATTCGTGGAATCAACATTTTCAAGAGATCTTAGGAGCATTCGATACAGCATTTCATCCTCTTTCTGATGGTTCTAATTTCGCTGCATAATGTTCATTGAGCTCTCAAAGTTACCAAAATCTGCGACTCATGCTTTTTGCCATGGTCAAGTTCGGCTATCTATTTCCAAATTTTTGTACCTAATCTCCAAAACAGTACAAGTGGCAGGTAGATAGAGCAAACACTATAGAACACAGAGCAATTCTTTTTTTTTCCTTAGCTTGCTTCTTAGAATTTCTACATTCAATTTCTCAATGCCATCATTCCATATTTAGTCAAGTATACCTCACAGAACAACAACCGGCAAGCGACTCGGGTGTCATTCGATGCTGCTTTTCTCCTCTTTCTAGCGGTCGTTTTTTTCGATTCATCAAGTTTTCCGGGATAAAATCATCATAATTCAACTTTTCCAAGGCACCCCAAGGTGTACCCGAAATTTTCGAAAGTTGCTAAACCGAAGCAGTGAATGCTCGTTTGGTTTGTAAAATTGTTCCAAACCATAATCCATCTTTGTAAGTTTCAAAATCCGGAGACTTGTTGGCGTTTGATGCACTTTTGTCTGAGAAGAACCTGCTAAAATTCGGTGCAAAAAATCTGTACAAAAATTATAACGAGCTCTGGAAAGTAGAAAAAAGTTTGCTGTTTCCTGTAGGGTTTGCTCCATCCATCCATTAGTTGGACTCCTTCTGAGGTTTGTTATAAAATTTTAGAATAGTTGTGAAACTTGGCCGTCTTAAAAAGCATAGGTCGCAGATTTTGACTCTTTTCTGGAAGCTCATTGACCGTGTTGCAACAACTTCATAACCATTAGAAAGAGATTGAAATGCTGCATCAAATGCTACCAGAACCTCTTACACATCTTTGTTCCACAAGATGGGGCATACGTTTGAAAAAAGCGACATTGCTTCCGGAACGACTTGATATTTCACAGTAAGCGCAATGATTGAAATAAAATTTACTGCAGTCACACAAATTTCGCAAAAATGGAACTTTCGTGCAATATTGTTCGTTGTTTCAACTGGCCAGGATTATTGCTTAATAAACGGCTGCATGCCAACAGTGTGAATTAGATTTTTGTTGAGGATTTCAAGGCTGTGAGTAGACGAGCGAAAGTGTTTTGTATTGAATCTCAATGGCTCACAAAAAATGTATATTATTTACAGAAACGTAAAATGGGAACTTCTTTTACATCTTCTCAAAAAGCAGTAGTAAACATGCTGTTACTGAGTCTGGGACGTAAAACCGGGCCCGGCGTTCACAATTTTCGAGTGGTTTCCTTTGGGCAAAACATAAATGGCTTCGTCGCCTATGAATAAGTAAATTTTTTGAACGCAGGAAAGGGCGGTAAGAAGAAGACGCTATATACGATCCTATTTCAGTAGCAGCTCTTCAGTCATAATATAAGTGTTGCTCTCACCTCAAGGTTTCGAGCTGTGATAAACACCTACAGGGTAAGTTTTCTCCTTTCATTCAAAGTACATTTATTTTCAATGAAAATAGATACACGCGATTAATCGTTGTACTACAAACAGCTTTAAATAGTTGGCCTGTGAATGAATGTGTAGTCTCTGTACTATTCTTTCAATCTTTTCGTCCCTATAGCTCTAAATGTTAGCGCATTGAATGCCTCCGACGAATCATAAGTTGTCACAAAAGTTGACCTAAACATGTTATTCGCCCGCGGGTAAGCTAGTTTTTCAGACATGAAAGTGATGATACTGCCTTTTCAATTCCCAAACTTCACTGTCTTTTCAAATTCCTAGATCCAGCGTCGATCGCGGGAAGATTACATAAGTGTGACTCTTCTCGGTTTTATACAATGTGCCAGCTTCAACTCATCATTATGCATACAAACGCCCATGCCGAACATTTGCCTCTTCATAAGATCACGTCTCTCAATCTTTTCGTGAGCAATGGTCTCGTCTTTTGACAACCTGAAGGAACTTTTGCCGCCAGAAAAAAATGTACCCTTGCATGACGAAGGGAGATCGCCCTTCATTTTAGTTGATAACAGAAAGAAAAACAGAGGAATTTGTAAAACAAATCATTTTATCCGACTCTGCCTAGCCAAGCAGAAAAGATTCGCTGCTCCAACAGTTTGCTGAAATTTACGTCTCCACTTCTGAAGGCTTGTAGTATACAATTACTTATGTGGGTATAGCACAGCATCACTTTGAAAAAAGCATAAAAATTTTCGTTCTCTTGAATTCCAGCGTAGAAGAAAGTTCAGGGTCGATACAGTTTTCTCCAAAAGCAATCACCGTTTTATGTTCAGCAGTTTCACAAACGGAATTCTGAGATTGGCATTGGAGCTCTAATCTCTAAACAAAGCTCACGTAATCGAGAGCTGTCTAGATCAAATTCGGTGTGCTGATCACAGCTTCAACAAATTCTTGATCGGATCATTGACAGCGTTGCAAAATAAGGCGCTCTTTTGATTATACGGTGTACATTAAAAATGAATTGGCTAGTTGTCAGAAATCTGTTGTCAGTACAATTAAGCACCAAATCGAACTGGCCCTAGTATGAATTAGCAATAGAAAATAGACCACCGGTCTCTCTTTATCACTAAAGGGTTAAGGTGAAAACTTTCAGATGAGTTTTGCTTCAGCAAGAGAATAATTGCTTTAAATTCAGTGGCCCGAAAGACCATCTTTGTTACCAAGTCAATTGTCAATTGGCATTGCTGATTCCACGTATGAACTTTGCGCTTCACGGCAATTCAGCCTAAAAATAGGACACCTACTTTGTAAAGCGCAATGGCCAAAATCCAATAGCAGCTGGACCTGTGAACATATAGGAGGTTTTTTTGTCAGGGGAGCTATATGTGATTTGTTTTGTAATTTTGTACAGGTTAAGTTCGAACTGCTCCTGCGATTTGCTACACAAAGATTTGCGGTAGCTTTCTAGACAAAAACCAGCGATCAAACATTCGTACATTTTCTTTGTTCTCACCTTCATCGAAAGCTTCCACTAGAAAGCAATACCATCTCTGGTCATATATTCCAATAGAGAGCAATACCATCTCTGGTTACATGTCAGATAAATTGTGATGGAGCCTTGAGCATTATAGCTTTCAATTGAATGTGACTTTCAGACCTCTAAGCCTTCATTAGCTCCAGTTATCTGCCATGTTTTAAAAAATCACAGCAGACTTTTGATCTAAAAGAAGCTCCTCTTGAGAGTGCATACAGAACAAAACCCCTTTTTTCAATCCTAACAGGGTGAAATTCGAAAGAATAATACGAAGACCCAAAACTACAAAATTTGTTCCATGGTCGTTATTTGAAGTTTTCAAGTGGCATTGTGAGGCCCATCGCTTTTTTCCACCGGATTGTCAAAGATAAACAGAGCACAGTAGCCTATGAAGCTGATATAAGTGACACTTTCGTGCGAAAATGACAGATTTCTGTCGTTATAGGGCAGAAATGATTTCGGCAAGAGCTGGATGCTGTGGTGCGCTCGTTCTACTATTTTGCCTATTGTCGGGAATCGTTGTTGCATCAGGTATGTATGGGAAAGAGTTTTCGATCTAACATTGCTGTAAATTTGACCTTCCTTCCTTATTTCGTATCAGAGATGGTTTCGCTTCAACAACAAAGCTCGGAGTCCATAACTTTACAGCTCTATCACATTTGTTGAATAAACGCTGCTTAATCCTAAAGCGCTTTCTGGACCATATAAAAGAAAGCCTGTATACGCATTAGCAACCTAACAAAAGAACGGTCAGAAATCAAAGTGGTCGATCTAAACAAGCTGCATACCATTAGATGCAGCGTAAAACGCTGACTTCAAATCTGCATTCCATATCTGCTTAGCGCCTATGTGGGCGTAGTTATGAGCTGTTATAGGCCGTTATCTTGCTAGGTAAAGGAGCATGCAAAGTGCATATTTGACAATATAGAACCATGTTCGGTTTAATGCTGGACCAAAACATGCTTCTAAATTACTTTATAGGTTGAAATACGAAGGTGAGCTTAAAGTGCGACATTGTGCTCAATTCCGCATTTTTTTCTATACGCTTCCCCGCAATAAAACGGCATGTAACTTTGTCCGCAAAGCCGGTAAGCAGATATGGAGTACAGATTTGAAACTAGCGTTAAATGCGCATCGAATTGTATGCAGCTTGCTTGAATTGCCACTTCGACTTCTGACCATTCGCTTGTAAGCTAAAAGGAAATAAACGTTCTAAATATTAGGCCAAACAGCTTTTTTTCTCTTCCTTTCTGTTAGTGAACCAGTTGGTGTAATCATTAAGAGATAGACGAAGTCGAAACACAATTCTTGCCGCTTCGATTCTCCAGTATTCTCAAACTTCCGTTTTGAACTGTAATTAAGTTCCAATGGAAAAAGCAGTCTATTTGACATCTATAGTCTTCTTCCTCTTTTTACAGGCCTTTCCTCGATTCTTAAAGTCCTTGTATATAAAAGCATCATAATTCCATGTTTTTAACGTGCACCGGGCTGTGCCTAAAAGATTGGAGACTCGACATTCATAAAGGCTTATTCGTCTATAGGTTTGTAATCGGCGATTGTTTGAGCGCTACAAGAACAACAAGTTCAGAATACGATTGTTGAAAAAGAAAAGCGTCGGTCAGCATTGACATCGGCGTAATCTTACTTTACCAGTTTTATTTTGCTATATTGAAAAAACGGAAGAAGTTCCCAACCCTATGAATTTCTTGTCTACAGTGCACTATGTGCATTGTTGACAAGAAATTGCATCACTTGATGGGTTCTCTCAAAGAAAGCAAAGTCGTAAATTTCTCTTTTTTCGTGTAATTTTTAAACTTGTTACACAACCAGGGCCCGGCACGAGGTGGGCCAATGGGGTTTTCCAAAACGAATTCCTCTTTGATCCCAGAATTGCTTACGAATACCTCCTTGAGCCCAAAAACGATGCTTTGTGCTTGTGCAACGAGAGCACCGGCCACACTTCGCCCAGAAGCGCTCAAAAACGCTCAAAATGTGCGAGCTCCTCTAATTACTCATCACTTGTACCAAGATAGAATACAGGAAGAAGAATAAACAAGAAAAATGATAAAGATAAAGAAATATCAAAGTAACGCAGTCATAGGACTGAAGGACGCCGTTCTCGCGCGTATCGATTGATTGGAGCGCGCTTTCCATCTTAGAAAGCCAGGCTGCTGATGAGATTCTGGGCTTCAACAAAGACAAGAGGAGCAGTTTCGGAACCAAAATCTAACCATGTAGTAAACTCTAGGTGTACAACAGATTTATGTAGCAATCTTGAAGAACTTATGTGAATTAAAAGTTTTGCCCACCTCAGGTGGGCATTAGATGGGCAATAGCCCACCTAATTTGGAAAAAGTTGAGCACGCTCTTCATTCACTAACTTTTTCATAATTTTTTATGCATTGTTCCTTAGTCCTACTGCGCGTATACACACCAAGTCTCGCGAGATTACGTTTTCTCTGCGCTGCAAACGAGCCATTTTTTCATTTTCTTCATAGTGGGAAATTTTCAGAAAAAAGCTTGCCACAACCTTCAGTCACATAATTTTTCAATGAAACTTGTAAGTTAAGCCGTGCAGGCACGAGTTCATGTACCTACCAAGTTTCACACCGTATGGTCATCTGTGCGCTGCAAACGAGCCATTTGAATTCACATCTTCATTTACTTTTGCAAAATGTTTGAAAAAAATGCTTATTACACCTCGCATTCACAGAAGTTTTTCATAATATTTCATATTTTATTTCACATTTACATTTTTACACCCTATTTTCAGGTGTATAAGCCGCACCCTTTTCGCTCTAAAGGCGAACACGCCAAAAGACTGACTGTCATCATGGAGCGCGTTGAGTGAGAGCAGTATGCGATAAGGCGACCGCTTCGCGAGACATATGCGCGGCGGCACGCCTGGGTCTGCTCGCGTTTAGAGCAAAAAGGGTGCGGCTTATACACCTGAAAATAGGGTACTTTGTTTCTACTAGCCTCTTTTCGTTCGCTTACTTAATTTGGTGCTATATCGTTACGCCTACATTGAGAATTGATCATGTAAGTCGAGTAGATTTTCCGCTTAATATAGTGTGCTTGCACAGTTTATGAAATGCGGTAAAATTTGCGCGTGAACAGGTAACTGCGCCAGCACTGCCGGCATTTTGCGCGCGCAATTGGCCGGCGTCACAGTCGAAGCTATTTCCTCACGAGCAAATTTTACCGCATTTCACCTTCTGTGCAAGCACACTATATTAAGCAGAAAATCTACTCGACTGTAATCATGCTGTTCAACGGCATCGCTTATACGACGTCGCGCACGCGGCACTTAGCGGCGGCGCGGCGTAGCGCGCGAACTCTGCTGTTCGTTGAAGCATAGAAAACTGCTTCACAATGAATTAGATGTATAAGGCAATAAGCATTCGACCTTCTTTTGCTTGCACTTGGAATCTTCTTCCAAGGCTCCGCCCCGGACCCCGCAAAAACGATTTTCCCCTTGCTTTTTCTCCATAAACGATTTCCAGCTGTCAATTGCCCACCTCGTGCCGTGCCCTGTACACAACTAATCTACGTAATCTATGATTAGTCTAAATAAGAGCAAAAAAAATTTTGGATTACAATGCTGCTTTAAGCGCAGTCATGTGCGCTAAACGTAGCTGGCGCTAAAGCATACGATACGAGCATTATTTTTGAGTTTCCTGTTTTTTTAAATTAGGCTTTTTCTTATTCTTCTGTTTCTTCTCTCGAGCATAGAAAATATATCGTAATTTTTTATGCATGTTCACAAACTAAAGGATACTCGTTTTACAATTTACTAATATTACAAGGTGCCGGCTTCTGCACAGAGAGACATTCTATATGTCAGGCCTGTCAAGGTTGAGAGAGAGACCAAAGCATAACATTTTTATAAGACTTAACGTACTCCTGCAATAAAAAGAAGGTGAATGCTTTGTTTTGAAAAAGTAAGTCAAACCAGGATCATAATAATAGCCAAAAACCTATGAAAGACATAAAGATAAAGGGGTTTAAGCAAATGGGCGACACTTCAACGCTTTTATAATTGAACCCTAATATAACCTAATATATCCAATTTGATCTAATATAGAATTATGCTTTCAATGCCACATATAATTGCGTATGGAAGAAATATACAGATACTGAGAGACAACAGCATACGGTTCGAAAGTTTATTCGCAGGTATGACGCAAATTTCGCGTATTTCCATAAGAGCCAAGAATGTTCTAAAAGATTTATCTTGCGCCAAAAAATACTTCAGTTCGGAGAATGAATTATACCAAAAAAATCGACATTTTGTGAGTCGCTTCAATTCCAGAGAAGGAATTTTGTGCTGTATCACCAGTAGACTCTTTGATAACGTGAGTATGCACTAATCTTAAATCACTTCGGAATCACGCACTGCATCTCATCAACAGAAATTCGCACTAAAACTAGAATTATCACTGCCTTAAATCTCAAACAATTTGCTTTATTCTTAGATTCTTCATATGCGAGTACAACGGTATTGGACATTCTTTAACACACTGACGACCGCTTGACACACATGGTGTGACTACCGTGTGGGACCGCTTGACACACCATGTGTGTTAAGGCTTAAATTTTCTTTTATAGCTACTATCCTAGGATTAACTCACCAAATGAGTTTTCTTTTGCATTGAATCTGGGGATGACCTCTAACTTTTTTGTCAGCTTTTCAGATTTACTATAGATGTACTGTAGATGGCGGTATGCATTATTATAGTTAAAAAATGTGGGCTAGTCCGTAAAAGGCTTTGGTCCCAGAAGGCAGACAACTAAAAATCTGCATGGGCAAGAGCGAATGTCGAGAAGACTGTCCAAGTATTCTTATATCACTTCTCTCTTCCATCAATACTTCTAAATTGACAAATACAACACTACAGAAATACAAAAGCTTAGAAGGCCCTTACCAACAAGACGACAGTCACAACGCCAAACTTTCGCTACGGCAACATTCTTCTGCCAGCGAAGCAAGTTTTAGCAGTAAAGCAGAAAGTACCACCACCGAAGCAAATGTTATTGATGATGGAGTACTGGTACTTTGCAAAAAGATGAAGGTGAAGAAGGACAACTCGACGAGATATGCCTGCAAGCGCGATGGTAAGCACTTCCTGAGAAGGCCTAAATGCGAGAACCATTGCAGAGGTAGACAATATTTTACTCTTTTTAAGATTTTTACTTCATTTTTTTGCAGAATGAAATTATTGAACTGCCAAACTTTGTCTTGTAATCTAATTTATCAAACTACCCTACCGCATCTTCTGTTTTTTTAATTTCTCATCTTAAAAGAGCTTTATAGAAATATTATCCGGCAATCCGGCATTTACATCTCTCAACTCACTTTCTTGTATGCTTATGATAGGACTGTATTCAAAATCGTTTCCTAGAGTTTGCAAAAATATCAAAATCATTTCTCGTTAAAGAAGAGACTATAAAAACCAATTAAAGAACCTCATGAACAACGAAAGGTCGAAATTACAAGATGGCCAATCGTTATAATATGTGTGCATCTAGCGTTGAATGGAGATGTAACAGCAACTATTTACTTAATCTCAAACGGCTTTGGATTGTTTTATGGGTTCACAGCGTTTGCAGTTTCCTCCTCACTGTCTCCTTCTTCGCTTGATTTGCAATAAAATGCGTACGACTTTGAGCGGGGGGGGGGATGATCATGCTTATAGAAGTGTACTTATCATAATGTAAATTTAACTTAATCGAGTTCTCAGCTTCCAAGTTGAAACTTTTTAGAAGGCTAAAGCCTTTTTGCCGAATCCCCACTTTTTCACAGAAAAAAGGGTTTTTTGCCCATTTTTTGCCAAATGTGGGAAATCTCACATCAGTTTAAAATGGAAAGAATCGGTTTTCTCAAAGAGACTAAGAGAAACAGAATGTTCTTTGAACAAAACTTTTCTTGAGACAGGAGGGGCTGCTGCACTGGAAGCTGCTAGAAACGACATTGCAATCGCTCACATGAAACATGTTGTTTAGAAAACTACATGTTCCTTTCATCGTTTCACTTAAGGTCGTCCAAAACTCCGCGGACGCGACCGTCTTAACAGTAGCTACAAGCTTACTTGCGTACGCGAGAGCAACAAGAGCATCAGTTACAATGTCCAGGTGTTGCGGCTCGGTGTACTCAGCACTCCTCGCCGTAGCGCTCGTCCGTCTAAAAACACAATTCCAAACTCCAGGATGTTCCACTTCTGCGCTAGTGTGCGCACAACCTGGTGCGTTCGCTCGACGCCTACACCCCTATCTGTACAAAGAAACGATCACATGCGCGACTAGTTTATCACATTTACTCAAACATAGAAACAAAACACAAATGCCTAAACTACTAACGACCACTACAAGAGAAAGAAATAAGCACGGGAAGAGCCGCCTCCAAGAAGATCAACTCCAACATGTACTTCCGGGTCCTCCGCAGGGTCAGCCGCAAGTCCCAAGCCCTCACAACACCTCTCCACTCCCGCAGTCGCTATTCCTTTACACGAAGAACTACTAGATTTAGCTGCGCGTCTCCAAACACAAGGAGAACAACAAGGGCTCAACCGCTCGAAACCGTCGATCATCTGCGGGAGCTACTTTATCTTTATTTCTATATCTTTACACTCAAGGTGTGCTATTCAAAGTATGAAAACTGTTAGCGTGGGGCCAGTCGTCCTAGACATTCGAAGAACAACAAAGAAAGCTCGTCCTTCGATGAGTTAAGCAAAAGAAAGTACGGAATAATGTACCCACAACAACGAAAAAAGATGCATTCAAATGTGAGTAAATTATACGACTATGAATTGGAATTCCAGGTGAATAGCAGTGGGGACTGCTATTGCTCAAGGATAATCGGAGCGGTTCAAGCGATATTGGTTTAGCTAGGTATCCACCAACCTAACTCCCCAAGCCTTGAACAGACCTGACAAATTCCAACTAGAGATGTCCTTGATAAAAAAGATTCTCAATCCAAAAAAATCAATACAGAGTAGGACGAAGTGACCCCTTCATAAATAAGCGCTTAGTGACAAAAGAAACGCAACACAATAGCAAAACACTACCATAATCTATCACGAGTAAGAGAAACTGCTATATCCGTCCGACACTAAAAAGCCAAGGCATTGAGCGAGTCCACAATAGCAGAAAAACGTAGCCATGACCATTAAAAACAACAAGAACGAAAGTGAAAAACACACTAGATTAATAAAAACTTCATTTAAAAAGGTAGAAGATGACTGTAAACTTTGGTTAACTTATCCCTAAAGGATCGCACATTGGATGAACCAACTATGTCCTTACGTAGAAGCTGAAACCAACGAGCAGATCTACAAAATATGTTCTTGTACATTTTCTCTTTATTATGTTTTATGATCTTGGCATAATGTAAGTTGAAACCTCCCAACCTTTGGCTAGCTGGCATAAATATCCAGTACTTACTAGCTCTCAATAGTGTCCCACCTTACCCACCTTATAGTATACGGTTAAAAAGTCTTTAGTCTGATCTCCCCTCTGAGCACTTGGAAACAGAAAACAAGATCAGAAATATTACGGCGATAAGAAAGACTCTGGAGAGTAAGCTTTTTTGACCGTATACTATAAGGTGGGTAAGGTGGGACACTATTGGGAGAACTACGTTTATACAAAAAACGTGTAGTTTTTTGTACCTTTTCAAGCTTACAAATGTCCTTTCTTCTAGTAGGGTTCCGCACTTTTGAACAATATTCCAGGTGTGGACGAACAAGAGTCTTATAAAGACGCGTCAAAAGGACAGGAGAGTTAGTCTTTACACTTCGGAAAAGTAAGAACAAAGAAGAGAAAGCTCTTTTTACAATAGCGTCCACCTGCTCAGTAAATCTTAGACTTGAATCAATGATCACTCCTAAATCTCTAGCTTAGCAACACACCCTCAAAGCAGTGCCACCAACTACATAAATGCCTACAAACAGGTCACCCATATGCAGAACAAAGCCTTTACTAAGATTCAGTGATAAATTCCATTGATCAGCCCAAGTGACCAACTGTGTAAGCGACTGTTGCAATGCTGAATGACCCTGCGATTGATCTTCAAGACTATATACGCCGTATATTTTGATATCATCAGCATACATCTGCACTTTTAAAGGAGGTTAAAAGTCTTCGAGGTAGATCGAGTGTATATATCAGAAAAAGTAGAGGCGACAACACTGCCCCTTGCGGACCACTTGCACAACTATATGCATGCGAAAATTCATTGCGAACCTTGACTATCATAAAGCGGTTGTGCTGCGATTGGTGATTTTGTATGATGGGGGGGGGGAGAGGGGGCTGGTTTCCGCTTGAACGATATCCCGCTTGCTTTTCATTCCAGAACGATATCCAGCTTGCCCCGTAAGCCACCTGCGCTGAGCCCTGCTTGTGATTATCGCTTTTTTTGGATTCGGGAGGGGGGGGGGTCTGATGGTCGACTACCTTGAAACAGGCAAAATGATCAATTGCAAATACTATGCTAGATTTTCGAATCGTCTTCTTACGAACCCCTCCAAAAAACTGCACTTTACAAGAAAAAATCTCCCTTTATCAAAACACCGCACCCGCACATGAGTCCTGCGTAGAAATGGCAAAATAAGTGGGCTACAAATTGATTTTTTCCCCTGTCCAAATCTGGCTCCCAGCGGCTTTTTCCTCTCTAGAAACTTCGAGTCTCACCTGGCTGAAAAACGGTGGTGAGCAGTGAAGAAGTCAAGACCGCGTGAAAAAGCGACTTTAAAGACCAACCTGTTATGGGAAAGGGGTAAGGCGTACGAGGACCGTCTTAGCACAGGTGTATTGAGCTTCAAGGAGGTGGACGAATATCTATGTACGTGCTTTCACTGTGGTATACATCACACGATTTTCTCCAAATGGGATAGAGTATTTGCATCTATAGCGCGTTTGCCGTCTCCGAGATTCCTACCACTTAACAATTTTTTTGTCCACGAAATACATTTCGATATCGTAAGATTAGAGCAAAGTTGCGAAAACACCATGTTGGAGTGGTCCGCAGAGAATAAATTGTAAATTACGGAGATAGTGAGCGAGTACTATTTCAAGTATTTTCTTGTTCTCACTCAGTCTGTAAAGATCTGAGTGAAAGTATCATTGCTGCATTATTTGAAATTTACAGAATAAATGGAATCATACTGAAGCTTTACCGGCTCTCGTTTCCGCTCAAAAAAATCCGTTTTCGTTTCTTGAATATTTGCATACTATAAACATTGCTTATTAGTGCTCAAAAAAATTTCGTTTCTACAAATTTTACATTATTATTTCACTCAAGGTCGTCCGAAGCTCTGCATTTGGGATTATAAAAACAATATCGCCAAGTACGTTTGTTTACGCGATCGAAGGGACGGAAAAAACCGTTTTGAAGGCGAAGATGTATGCGAGGAAAAATGCAGTAGTAAGTTGAACTTCTATCTAGTCGTTGTTTGGTTGAAACATTAAAACATCCATCTGGTAAAATAAATTAGTAAAGTAGCGTTGAAAAGCGTTTTACCTCAGCACATAAACAGTTGCTCCATCATCCACACGTCACTGGACCAGCAGCTCCGTTACCATTACGCAACAATAATGCATGAGTTACAAATGGACGCTGAATGAATTTTGCTTTTCTCAAGGACTGTTTCCTTGAGCAAAGCGAAATCAACTTTAAGACCTCTTGTTTTGTCTTTGATATACAGTGATTTGAGTTAAGCGGCGACGTTTCTGAATCCGAGGAGGCGCCTCTTCTGTTTTATAACCTTTGATTCAACTGGATTGGTGGCTGTAAGGCGGGGCTTTATGACCTTGAGGCTACTCGCCGATGCGACGCAATCTGCGTCTCTCTCTCGCGCGCTTTCTGATCATTTCCTAGCCTTAACTAAGTCACGACTTCTAGCCGCCAATCCAGTTAGATTAAAGGGTGAGATCAATTGTCTAGAGAACCGATTTAAAAAGCGTTGTAATCTGCCCACTAGTAAACTATCGCAATGATATCTCTGGAAAGACGTAAAAACATCTGGTAGTAAACTAGCTACCCACTCTCTATCGTAACCAAACAAACGTCTTAGCTGTTGAACAACCGTATAATCTTTGGTAAGAAGTATATAGTGCGTAATGGTGTACACTAGTATGTACGGCTCGCAAACATCCTTACAGTACCAACAAAATAAGTGAAGACGGACCATCGCTTTCACACTCCACCAGGATCTTGTACAGCGCGAGAATTCAAGTCGTGCCTCACGTGCATACTAAATTGATCCGAAAGTTTTTTTTTGATTTTTCTCACTATCATAAGACCAGCTAAGGTGAAGGCAGGTAAAGATTTCGAACACTATGTGACACAGCTTTTTTTTCCTCTTTTCAGCTGTCATGTTTGTAAATTAGTTAATTCTTCAATCACTGAAAGATAACCGAAGTTAGTTTTGAATCATAATTCTTACCATGCCCTACCAATAATCTAAAACTTCGTTTTCGACTGTAATGAGAGCTATAATAGAATAAAGTGCAAAATTCATTTTTTAACATCTATAGCTTGCTTTTCCTAGATCAAATCATTTTCAATTTATTTTTGATGTTATTGATACCGTATTTACAAAACAAGCCTCATAAAACATCAACCGACAAACTTGAATGTCATTCGATACAGCTCCTCTTCTTCTTTTTTACAGACTTTTTGTTCCCGACGTAAACTGTTTGTGGTTAAAAGCATCATAATTCATGTTCGTACGCCGGGCTGTACCTGAAGTGGGAATTTGATATTCGTGAACGCTTACCTATAGATTCTTACCAATTATTTCAGCGCCAGGTGGCAGCAACAAGTTTAGAAACATGGTTAATGAAAAGAAAGAAAAGCGTCGACCAGTATTTAGAACTTTGGCCTACTTTTGTTTTGCCTTTTTTTTGTTAGTTTGTAAAAGCGAAAGCACACTCCGACCCTATAAATTTCTTGTTTACAGTGATATGTCCCTTTCAATACTTGAAGGGGTCGCTCAAAGATATAATAGTCATATCTTCCCTTTTTTCTTATAATTTTTGGAACTTGTTACACAATCTAACAACTAAATCTACATAGTAGTCCCTAAACCGCCAAATTTCTACTCTCCGCTTATAAAAGCATCTAAAAAATTTTGCGATGGTGCAGTGCTGCTCCAAGCGCAATCATGTGCACTAAACGTTGCTGGTACCGCATAGAATACGAGCCTGATTGCTTGATTGATCCACTCCTGAGCATGCATAAGACATATCGTAATTTTTTTCCTGCAAATCCACGAGTTAAGGAGAAGTCGCATTATAATTTACTAGTGTGACAAATGCCGAGTCCTGCACAGAGAGACATTTTATATGTTAGGCGCTGCCAACGGTGAGAGAGACCAGAAATGTCAAAAGGTTTTTATAGAACTTACCGTACTCCTTCAGTAAATAGAAGGTGAATGTTCTGCATTGTAAAAGTGAGTCAAAGCTGGATCATTATGTTAGCGAAAAACCAATGAATGACATGGAAACTAAAGGAGCATAAGCAAAGGGGGGACACTTCGTCGTTAACTCGCTAATATAATCTAACATACCTTTACTATGTATCAGATATATTGGATTCCTGTTTACTATGCAGGGTGTCCCAAAAGTATGTATACATTGTTTGATCGTTGATACAGTGCTGGCCAAAACTATACGTCCACCCTAAAAACTGCCGTAACTCATCTGCTTCTCAACGAATTGATCTGAAATTTGGTACAGCTGTGTGTTCAACAGGCCACCATCAGCATCTAGAACGCATCCCGTTTTTGTTTGTTTATTCAGGAAAAAATCAGAAATTTCGAAAAAAGCAGGCTTAAAGGTTGGCCAAAACTATACTTCCACTTAAGGTTTCTGTCCACTAAGGTAATTCTCCGCTTCCAAAATCTTTTGTGCATATACATAGTCAAAGGTTAAAACAGTCGCTTTAGTCCAGCTGTGTCATACCTTTATAAGAAAAGCTATTCTGCTTTTTGTTCGCTTAAAAATACTTTCACAGGTATTTTGTTCCCGAGAATGTGTTTTTACGGATAATTTCGCAGTTTTTTGACTGGCTTGGAAGCGATAGGGCTCCATCTATCTTATAAATGCTTAGCGAAGTGAGAACTAGGAAAAAAATTGAGTTTTTATATTCAAAGGGCACCCACCATAGACCTAAGCGCAGGCCTGCGCTCAAATTTTTGCCTTCAAACTCATCCTGCAATGTCCTCATGAGCGTGAGGTAGAGTACTAACATTGTTGTACGTTTGAGAGTCCGAATGCAGTGGTTGCAGATTTCCGCAGATCCTAGCATGCAGGCTAATTGAGAAAATCAACCTGCAAAAACTGATTTGCAAAAAGCCTTAAACTTATTTTTGGTTCTGACAGTAATGCTCACGTGAGTCACAAGGTAACATACAATACAGAGTGTTTTCTCTATCTAGCAACTAAATAGTGGCAAAAATAAGGAAAGATATCACTTGGTAAGTACTTTGGGATTGTCTAATTAATATCATTGAACCGCAAAGATTTATGCTTTGAAAACGAAGCAAAATGCGACTTGGCGAACAGTCGTGAGTATAGTGTACAAACTTCTTTTTATGTAGATAATCCTTCTACATCATGTAGAGCTTACAAAAATAACATAAACCAACTTTGAAGGCAAAAATTTGAGCGCAGGCTTGCTGTTAGGTCTATGTCGGGTGCACTTTAAATATGAAAACTTAAATTTTTCTCTAGTTCTCACTTCTCTAAGCATCTATAAGATAGATGGAGCCCTATCGCTTCCAATCCAGTCAAGAAACTGCGAAATTACCCATAAAAACACATTCTCGGGAACAAAATACCTGTGAAAGTATTTTTAAGCGAACAAAAAGCAGAATAGCTTTTCTTATAAAGGTATGACACAACTGGACTAAAGCGACTGTTTCTATTTTTGATTATGTATATGCAGAAAATACTTTGGAAGCCGAGAATTACTTTAGTGGACAGAAACCTTAAGTGAGTATAGTTTTGGCCAACCTTCAAGCCTGCTTTTTTCGAAATTTCTGATTTTTTTCTGAATAAACAAACAAAAACGGGATCCGTTCTAGGTGCTGATGGTAGCCTGTTGAACACACAGCTGTACCAAATTTCAGATCAATTCGTTGAGAAGCAGATGAGTTACGACAGTTTTCAGGGTGGACGTATAATTTTGGCCAGCACTGTATATCTTCTCCCAAGAAGTCTTTTGCCTACCTCCAGGCACTATTTTGTGGAGCTGGCTTTAACTTAGATTTACAGTATGGACCAAGTCACCGATTGCTCTTCACTAATGTAGGATTACGGTAGAAACTTCAAGAAGGATTTTGAGCCATTAGGGGACCTAATCTGCCTCAGAAAGCAAACAAAACATCTTGAAAACTTTTATATTAAGTCAACTCAACCCAATAAAACCAAATACGATATTTGCAGTTTACCACAATGCTTCGTTTATAAATTATGCCAAGTAAACCGCAATAGCTGTTTTCACCATGCTCCTATAACATTATTTGAAAAGCTTTGTAAACTCATAAAAAGTTGAGAAATAAAATCAGCGAGTAAAAACCCTAATACACCGCTTTTCAGATTTTTTGGAAGCTTTCTTTGAAACACGACTAATCCACTATGACGCGTAAACTGAAAGTTCCTACCGTAATCCTACAGTAGCGAAGAGCGGTCGCTGATTCGCTCCATACTGCAAATCTAAGTGAAGCCAGCTCTACAAAGTGGTACCCAAAGGTAGGCAAAAGACTTCTTGCGAAGAGAGATGTTAACGATTGAACAATGTTGAACAATGTATACATACTTTTGGGACACCGTGTATATACCACACATAATTGCGCTTGGAAGAATTATACAAAAGATAAGAGACAGCAGCATAGGGTTTGAAAGTTCTGGCAGGCATGATGCAGATTTCGCGTATTTTCTTGAAAGCCAAAAATGTTTTAAAAGATTTATCTTGTACCAAAAATGCTCCAGTTCTTGAAATAAATTATATATGGAAAATCAACTCCTTTGTTAATCGCTTCAATTTCAGAGAAGGAATTTTGCACTAAACCACGCGGAAACTCCTCGAAACCGTGAGTATGCACTAACCTTCAATGAGTTCCCACCTCAATCACGCATGCATGTCGTTAATCGAAATTTGCACTAAAACCATGGATACCACTTTGAATCCCCTAACGATTTGCTTTAGAATTTTCATATGCGAGTACTACGGATATATGAATTCGCAAGGGAGTTTCTTCTTCACGAACGAAGACGAATGTCGAAAGGAATGTGCAGGTATAACTTATCCTTTTCCACCAATACTTCTAAATTGACAGATACAACACTACAGAAATACAAAAACTTGGAAGGCTACCATGGACGACGACAGTCACAACGCCAACTTCGTCGGAGAGGAGCACTGCGGGATTATCATCTTCTGAGAGTAGCGGATCTACAAGTGACAGCACTGAAGCGACCACCAGTAAAACTTATATTAGTAAAAAAGACCTGAAACTTTGCAAAAAGAGGAAGGCCATGAACAACAACTCGACAAGATATGCCTGCAAGCGCGATGGCAAGCACTTCCTGAAGGTGTCTATGTGCGTGGATCATTGCAAAGGTAGAACCTTCTTTTTTCAAACATTTTCACTTGATCTTTTTCTGGCAAATGAAATTATCAATATTCCAATTTTTGTCTAATAATCTAAAATAATCTAATCATCCCCACGTATCCTCCGTTTTTGATATATCATCTTGAATGGGTTTCAAAGAAGTAACATTTAGCAATCACAATTCGCAATGCACTGATTTTTATGGTAACACTGTAATCAAAATCGTTTCCAAGAGCTTGCAAAAATGTTAAACAATTCTTCCTTTTTGGACTAAGAATTCATTGAAACTAATTGAAACCCTCATGAACAACGAAAGGTTGAAATCACAAGACGACCGATCGTCATAATATGCATGCATCATAATGTATTCTTAATCCCAAAGATTTGAATTGTTCCATGAATTCATAGCGTTTGCGGTTGCTCATTCACTTCTTCGCTTGATTTGCAACAAAATGCGTATGTCATTGAGAAGAGGTGACCATGCTATAGAGATGTATTTATCATGATAAAAAGCGACTTAAGTCGAGTTTTCAGCTTCCAAATTCAAGATTTTCAAAAGCTGTAAAGAAGCCTTTTTTGCCAACTGCCCATTTTTGCTCATAGAAAAAAAATGTTTTTTTTTTTGCACTCTTTTGTTGCCAATTGTGGAATATCATGATAATCGCTTCGTACGTCGATTAGAAGGAAGGAATCGGTTTTCTGAGGAGACTGAGAGAAACAGAATGTTTTTGAGCAAGACTTTCCTTGGAACGGGCAGTGCCTGCTGCACTGAAAGCTGCTAGAAACGACATTGCAATCGCGCACATAAAACGTCTTGTTTAGAAAACTCAACATGTTCCTTTTCCTTTCATCGTTTCCCTTAAAATCGTCCAAAACTCTGCCGATGCGATCGTTACAATAGCTACAAACTTACCTGCGTGCGCGAAAGCAACAGGAGCATTAGTTACGATATCCGGGATCGAGGCAAATTTGAAGAAGATTGCAGTGGTACGTCACGATTTTAGCATTTTGATGATCTCAAAAATACGGAATCTCGAAGATAGAGTTAGCAAGTTGAACTTAAATCAACAAAGCGGTAAAAAAACACATTTGCCTTAAAGTCACCATTTTTGTAACTCTAACTGCTTACTTCAATCGGCCATTCAAATATCAAAGGAAGTGTCAGAGAGTGGAGAATACATGTTTTATGTGCTATGTGCTTGCAGGCAGTCCAGGCAAATTTTCAATTCGTACGTTTTTGTTGCTCTCGAGCTTATCTATGGTCTTGATATCATATCTAGATCTTAAATTACGTGAAATTTAAAAAACCCCTTTTTGATAACCTTATCTTGATGAAGAACGAGTATTTTGACTTAAGTTTTTTGCGAAGCCATTTGAACATATATATATATATATATATATATATATATATATATATATATATATATCGCAGACGGATATAAACCGCAAATGCACAAGAGCAGGCGGAGGAACAAGGCGGGCGGGGGACCACTTTTAGAGTGATTTTGGGAAGGTATGTTCAAACTCTGAAGTACCTGTTTAAAAAACGGGTATAAAAAGGGGCTTTCCAATTTAATGTTTTCCGAACTCCATATCTGAGATCAAACATGAGCCTTGGAGCCAACCAATGACAATTTGCGGTCGCATGAAAGACTAAAAGAATAAACTTGGAATTTGTGCAAACTTCTTTGCATCACTGTTATACAGGTTGTCCAAAAAAATGTGAACACTGTTTGGCGTTAATAACTCTCTTGCTTTCATGCGCCAAGCTTGAAGCATCATTTTGTAGAGCGTGGTTCAACTTACATTCAAGTATGAACCGAATCGTCAAGCACTCTTTGTCACTGTAGAACTACGGTACGAACTTTCAGCATAAAGCGCTCTTATGGAATAAGCCTTTTGATAGAAAAAAATTCCATAAAAAAATCTGAAAAAAGATTTGTGTAAAAGGTTTTTAAGCGTGTTGATTAGAATATACAACTTTTTACCATATCCTTGAGCTTTTTTCAATGGTGTGCACTTCTGACGAACATTGAAAAAAGGGATTTAACCTAAACCTGTAATAACTTATGAAAAAAGCATTACAGTGACTCGATTATTCAATACAAGAGTCTTTGGCTAGTTTGGTTCTCTTCCGATGCAAAAACCGCTTGCACAAAGAGTGATGATCACTTGGTTCAAACTGCAAATTTCAGTTGAACCTCGCTCCAAATGATACTGCAAGCTCGACGAAAGACATGAAAGAGAGTTATTAACAATCAAATAGTGTTCCCATTTTTTGGGACAACCTGTATAACAGTGATGCAATGAAGTTTGCACAAATTCCAAGTTTATTCTTTTAGTCTTTCATGCGACCGCAAATTGTCATTGGTTGGCTCGAAGGCTCATGTTTGATTTCAGATATGGAGTTGGAAAACGTTAAATTGAAAAGCCCCCTCCGCCCGCCTTGTCCCTCCGTCTGCTCACCTTTTGCATTTGCGAGGTATATCCGTCTGCGATATATATGTTCAAATGGCTTCGCAAAAAACTAAAGTCAAAATACTCGTTGTTCATAAAGATAGAGTTATCACAGAGGGGGTTTTTAAATTTCACGTTATTTGAGATCTAGATATAATATCAAGGCCATAATTAAGCTCGAGAGCAACAAAAACATGCAAGTTGAAAATTTGCGCGGACTGCCTGCAAGCACATAGCACATAGAACATGTATTCCTCACTCTCTACTTCCTTTAATATTTAAATGGCCGATTGAAGTAAGCAGTTCAGAGTTACAAAAATGACACGCTGTCGTCAATGTGACTCCAGGGCCCGTAATCTACCCTACCAGGTGGCATCAAAGATGCCGGCAAGTTCGCGAACCTCGCGGCATGTTCGTATTTTGGGCGCAAGCTAAATCTTTTATTTTCTCGTGATTTGTTTTTCTCTTTCGCCATAAAATTTTGATGCCGCTGATATCCGCAAAACATCGACATCGCGAGGGTCCGAACCTGCCTGCGTCAACCTTAAGCGCCGCCGCACTGACCATTCGACCATTCGTTCAGTCTTTCTTTTTTGCGGCAGCAATGATAGAAACGCTGCCTAAGTAGTGAGCGCCTGTATGTGAGCATGATCAATACAATGCGCGATGTACGTTGACCTGAAAAAACAGCTGATTGATAAGAGCGAACGAGAGACGAAACCGTTGCAAATGAGATTTGAAGCAATTGCAAAATGAAAATGGCGTGCTTTATGGTATTATAATATCAGCAATCGTTTCTTGTGCATACATATCATCAATTTGGGGGAGAAAAACCCATATGGTGGCAAAAATGATAGTTTTCGAAAAATAAATTTTTTTTGGTTTTGCTGGACGTAAATTGTGTGATGTCGCCGCGCGACGCATTTTTACAGACGCCGTCGGCAAAGGTGCCGGCATCTGGACGTGGTAGGGGGACGTCCACATGCCGGCAGGTCGCACTCCACAAACTACACAGTGTTTCCTGCACTCTCTGACCTGCAGGCAGGCCGCGAGCTAGATGGCATCTCATATTGACAAAAATAGATCGTGAACCTGCCGGCAGGTTCACAATTCGGGCCAAATAATTGGCAAACAAGGACATTTTTTGCATTTCCTTTCAATTCCGAAACTATTTCGACATCAAAACTGGACCGTAACACAAAAAAAAAGATGATCAGCCTGGCTTTGGAGGTCAACGGAGGCAGTTTGCGATTTCTGGGACCTCAAGTCCATATCAGGGCGACCTCAGGGCATGAGGTCGCCCTGATATGGAGAGATGAGATGCCGGCAGGTAGGGTGGATTACTACGGGCCCAGATGACGGTCTGCTTGATTTTAGCGAAAAATACTCACTTGGTTGTAGAAGGCATTGTCCTATAAGACAAACAGCTAAAAATGCACGCTGTCGTCAAAGTGGTAAGGCAAATGTGTCTTTCTTTACCGCTTTATTGATTTAAGTTTGACTTGTTAATTTTTTGAGATCATCAAAATGCTAAAATCGTCACGTACCACTGCATTCTTCTTCACATTTGCCTCGATCCCGGACATCGTAACTGATGCTCCTGTTGTTTTCACGCAGGTAAGCTTGTAGCTAATGTTAACACGGTCGCGTCGACAGAGTTTTGGACAACCTTAGTATCTTTGCTTCCGACAAAGCGATGCCCACAGGTAGACTTCATAACTTCTCATCTGTCACCTTCCATTCGTCATTAATCATCCACTCAACAGAACCCATTGGGACTATTCTCCAAGCCTGCACAACTCAGAATAAGGTTAGCTAGTGGGCGGAGCAAGTGGGCGGAGACGTTTAAAAGGTGCGAAAGCCCCTTGGAGTTGCTAACTACCCCTGCAAGGAAAGGCGGCGAGGCTTTGGGAACTCCTGGGCCGCCGCCTGTCTTTTTTTGTACTAATAAGTTGAGTCCGCAGGTCATCATCGCCGTGTTACTAACCTCGCAATCTAGGCCACAGGTCACAGCTTGTAGTGACAATTAAGTAACTATACCATGGCAAGAACAAACATAAAACATTCAAAAGAAACACTGGGGAGTTTCCGAACGAATCTTTTGTTTTTATTTGGAAAGAACAAGTTCTCTGAAATTTTCACTTTATGCGGTGCGACGGGATGATACAGCACGTTAAAATATGAAAGAGGAGTTTATTTGAGTATTTTCAACTTTTTGTAAAATTCGCGACATCGCGCGCGACGTCGCAACCGACAAAGGAGCACACGAGGCTGGACTCGCGCGATTGCCTCGTGGCTCAGGCTCACCGGTGCAAAATGGGTGCAGAATGCAGTTAGCCAACTCGGCGCGCGTGCCGACTATGGCGGCGTGCTTTGGCGGCGAGGTCTTTGTGCCACGCCGCCCCTTTTAGTAACACTATGCTCAAAACGCTGCGGTTATGCTTTGCGACATCTGACATTTGACGCTACTTGAGGATCGTTCACAATGGCTGTTTAATGACACAAGAAATGTGTTCTTGGCCGAAATGGGCTTCCCGGAAGAGCCGCTTACCGTTTTGCAGAAAATCAAACGCTGACTCCAATACTCTCTTCTGTTGGGCACCTCTGGACGACGAGTTATTAGTGTTTTTTTTTTGACGAGAAATGAGTGTACGCACTACATGAGTATAGTCTTTGATTTAAAAAGTTGAAAAATGTGATTAGTATTGCTTAGTGAAATAAGAATTATTGACAATATAAGATTTAGGGCCAAAATGCGAAGAGTGGAGATTCCTTGAAACTAGGTAAGTAAAATAGATGGTTTAGGCTAATTTGATTTCAGCAAAATTATGTTTCAGGTATTACTGGTGCGAGAAAGAGCAATATTTCGACTTCTTCAGAGACAAATGTCTTGAAAAATGTCAAGGTTAGTGCCTACTTTCACTCTTAAAAAGTCAAATAGCTTTCATCGCCTAACAAATTTGCATGTGGAAAACTATGCTCATGAATAGGGGTGGCAGGTGATAGCCCAGAAGGCTGACAGTGGGTATCGCACAATCTGTTCAAAGGTCTCATAAGCAAATGATGCTAAAATAGTGTATCTACTCTGCTAACAACACTGAAGGGTCTGACATTATTTCTGTACTAGCTTGCTTACCCGGCTCCGCTCGGGCCTGTCAAAACACTGTAATAAAGGTAACATCCCTATCCTTACACAGCCTTACCCTGTGCACACTTCTACACTTCATTTCCCGTTCCCTGTGTTTTTCCAAAATCAGCATGCCCACTTACCCCCCTGTTCCAACTCCCAGCCCTGCAGCTCAAACTTTGCAAAAATCGAAAAAATCGCACAATCATTTTAGGGCCTCATAAGTAAATGATGCTAAAATAGTGTATCTACTATGCTAACAACACAGAAGGGTCTGACATTATTTCTGTATAAATTCATAATTCAAATTTAGTCTCCCCCCCCCTCCCCCCACCCTCTGGCTCTAGAGCAGTAAGTGTGAGTTTTTAGAAAGAAAGTCTTGAAATGCCTCGAATCTCGAACCATTGTGTGGGTTCGAAAAATTTTGATCAGTTACGCCTTCAAATTTAGCAACATTTGTCGTCAAGAGGAGCACAGTAGATACCGATTTCATCTGGAAAGATCACTAGAGGGCCGTTTTGGACAAAAATACAATTTTTGTAAGAAGCGCAGTGCCGCGCTACTATAACGAATGATTGCTTTTCCCTTGCAAGCAAGTTTTCTATGTCTAGATTTTTTGGATTTCTCGACGGGAGTTGATGAGCGAGTGAGAAAACCATTGTTATAAACGAAAATACAGAAATCAATTTTCGGAATTCACAACTTGTTAGTTTTTACTGCAAGACTGAGGTGAACTGACTGGTGCGAACGTTTACAACACCATCTTTTAGAGCTTATTTTGCCCTATCAAATAATACCCTGCAGTCCGTGAATTGGTAAGTTGTTTATAGTTATAAAGTCAAACGAAAAAATTTCGAAGACCGCGGATGCAATTTGAAACATTGATTCAAAAGGGAATGAGAAACAACAGCTACTGTCTGAAGTTTCCTACACATGCATAACGCAATTCGGCGCAAAGTCACGCTTGAAGGCGATGAAGAACTTTGAAAGATTTTATATTCACCAACAAATTAACTTTGTTGGTGAAATAAACTATACACAAAAATCCAAGTTATTCTTTTCGAAATTATTTCTAATTTGGCTTCAATTTCAGCAAAAGCATTTTGCGCCAAACAACCCGGAGAGTTTTCGCCAGGGATACAGTGAGTGATTTAGTTTTGAATAAGTTCGAATGTCAATCACGAACTGCGCATCATTAGTCGATTCGCACCAAAACTATGGATGCCTTGAATCCCAAACAATTTGCTTCAGAATCTTCACATGCAAGTACTACGGTTATAGAAATTCGGCAGGGGATTCCTTTTTCACGAGCAAAAGCAAATGTCGAGAGAAATGTCCAGGTATAGCTTAGTTCTTTTCCATCAATACTACTACTGAAGTGACAGATATCTTCAACTTGTGAACTTGCAGAAAAAATCACGATGTGTTTTCTGTGCTCAAGAGAAGAAGCAGAAGAATAAGAAAAAGTATAATTAAAAAAAACAGGAAACCCAAAAATAAGGCTCGTATTGTATGCTTTAGCGCCACTATGTTCAGCGCACATGACTGCGCTTGAAGCAGCATTGTAATCCAAAGTTTCTCAGATGCTCTTATTCAGCGGAAAGTAGAGGTTTGGAACGGTTTCGGGACTAGTACGTAGATTAAGTAGATTAGTTGTGTAACAAATACAAAAATCATACGAAAAAAGACAGAATTACGACTCTGCTTTCTTTGAGAGACCCCATGAAGTAATGCAATTTCTTGTCTACAGTGCACACAGTGACTGTAGACAAAAGATTTATAGGGTAGGGAAGTTCTTCCGTTTTTTTCAACATAGCAAAAAACCGGTAAAACAAGAGTAAGCCAATGTTTTCAATAGTGACCGAAGCTTTCCTTTTTCAACAACTAGTGAGCCACGCGACCTTTATGTGTTGCATGCCAGGAAGCGTGGTAAATCACGCTGCATTGAGTCAATGTCTAGATTCAAAAGGGCTCTTTAGCTTTTGATGCTAGAAAACAGTTCAGTCAAAGCCAACTACTTTCAACTCAGTCCATATGTATACCACATATCCCTTACTTCCTCGTCAAAGTCAATTGTCTATTCAAAGTTCTTATGGCCAGTGCGCCTATAGTTTGTTTTTAACAAAAATTCCCATTTTGTGGTCAACGGTTGTCTTGTTGCTCGGGACTGCTAGCCTACCCTCCCAAAGTTTGACTTAAGTGCCCGCAGTAATCTTTTCCTTAATTCTGGTAGCTCCAGCTTCCATAAAGCGTACTTTTCTCCTTTCTTTTGTTTTAGCTGTATTGTAGGACGAAAGAAATCCCTTCGAGGTTTTTTGCCCAGGTGTCAAGATATTACTCCCTCTTTTCTCAGATGGACGCTGTCCTGAGTTCCCGTTATCAAGTCTTTACCGTGTCCAGGACTGCCGTAACCAAAGTGCCAAGCTTCCCCTCAGTTTTAGCATGCAAGTGTCCTAAAATACTCTTCCCAAAATTCTCCAAAGGTGCACAGCTTACGAGAACTCCCTCAGCTGAATTTCCCAAAGATACCCATTTCTTTCGCAGTCCCTTTGAAAAACCTCTCAAGGCCGTATTCCAGCTTGCCGTCTCGAGGCTTTCATCACTGCCCAGAGTCTCCTCTTAACTTTTTTAGTGAAAGCTAGTCCCGAGAATATTATTTCTCCGTATTCAAGGGAGACTTAAAGGTACCAAGCAAATCTGGGCGCATGGTGTTTTTCCACACGGAAATCGATGAGGGAGTCCTGTAAGGCACTGTCCAAGGGGCAGCGCAAATTTTCGATTTATGGCTGAGAAATCCGTCGCCGAATACCCCGCGATTGCGCCGTGACCGTAACCCGAAAACGACCTCGCCCACTTTGAGCGTTCGCACTGAGACCCATCCTGAGTGCCACGGTCATCGCGCGGCCGCGAGTGTTTGAGGATGGATTTCTCAGCCGTGAGCTGCCGTTTGGGCAGTGGCTTAGCTGAAATCTCCTCATCAGTTTCCAAGCAAAAAATCCGTATGCTCAAATTTGACCTTACTCTCCATTCCCGCGCTGGACTCTGCGTCTTTTCCGCGAACATGCTCACTGATTACTTCTAATTGACTGAGGCTCCGCCTTTCCCACGCTCGCTTTGTGAAAGTGGTCAGACAGCATGTTCGCGGAAGAGACGCAGAGTTCAGCGCGGGAGTGGAGATTCTGATGTAAACGACACTGCGACACATAAGCTCTGTACTTAGGTTTTTTATCTGATTCACACCCTCTCCACCCTTTCTCGCTCCTTATTTTATTACCAATCAAACAGCTTTTAGATGATCACAAAGCTCTTTTACCTCACCGGAAATGATTTCGAAAAAAACGTGTCAAAAAGGACGAAACGTGTCAATATTCTCCTGGCACGTGGCAGGGAGATATTCTTCGTGAAATTTATAAAAAATTGCTTCTAGACTAAGGAACGTATTTCATGAGAGCCTTTTAAAAAATGGGTTCGGATCGGATTAGTACCAAAGTTTTGCTCCCAGGCGCCCTGTCGTCCCAGCTCTTTTACGCTATTTTTTTACCTCGAGGTTCCCATAGTAGAGCTCAGACTCTTCTCCATGGAAGATGAAAGATCAAAATTTTCCTAGTCGTATTATGGCTAAAGTGCCAGAAATTCCTCTCCCACACTTCTGTTCCTAAATTCTCTTTAAGTGCCGTATCAGATCCCAACTCTTTTCCATTACCTTAACCTAAGAATTCCCATGTTAACCCTTCTCTGTGAGTATCCTTGCCGAAGTGCCCAAAATTCCCTCCTGCTTAACTTTTTTTGGAAGCGTTGAGTTCCACAGTGCCCATTCGTTCTCCCTGCGCAAAGCTGCTGTAGCCAACGCACGCGAAAGCAACAAAACCGTTCCTTTTCCCCTTTTTTCGAAGTAAGAAGCCGTGAGCACCACTGTGCCCACTTCCTCTTCATCCTTTGAGCTGATCTAGCCACAGGTCCTACTTCCCTCAGTTTTTGCATGTCATAGGCTTGATATACTTCCTGCAAAAGCTTCTGCAGCTAAGGGATCCAGTTACCTCCTTCAGTAGTTCACATGGGGCATTTTCAGTCCCTGTCTCACTTTCCCTGTTCCCTTGTCAAAGCGGCAAACAGCCTTCCTAGGGTTTTCTGGCGAGGGGCGCAGATTCCTCTTTCAGAGCTCCTAGAACTGAGAGTTCATTAGCGCATTAGTTTATCCTGCTCATTAGCGCTTCCTTCCCGTCGACGCGACCGTATCAGCTTCAAGCGCTAAGTTTCCTATTACCAATATGTCTCGTTGAGGTCCTATGATCATTCACTGCGAGATTGACAAGGTGCTAAATTTTCCAAAAGAGGTCAACGAACTGAGTTCCCAGTCTTTCTCTCTCCCTGTCTTTGACTCCACGCTTTCGCATGTCATAGAAAATCCTTGCTCCTAAGATTTGTGCGAAGTGCCCAAAACTTCCTTCCCTATACTGCAAACTAAACTCCACGGCTTTTCTTTCACCTGGGCTGCAACAATCAAAGCGCCCAAAGCCCCCACTTTCCTCCTCTCCCTCTCCTTCAACCATGATCAGTTCTGCTTTGAAGATGCAATTAGATAACCTACTGCATCTTCATAGCATAATAATAACTGAATAGATCGTACCATCTAGGTAACCCAGTATTAACATACTACACAGCATGAGAAGAGTGTCTGTAGATAAAAATCTGCTCGAAAAAAATGCTGTAATGCCAAATATCATCGAGTCGAATTTTTTTCTGATTGACAAAGAACATCAGCACTTGTAATATGCTGTCCGTAGCTGCAAATATTACTCTGAAGCGAATCAGCTTTTTTAGCACGTCTCATTAACATACGACTGAATATGGAAGGAAGACCTGTGATTGGGAATTTGCTCTAAAAAATTGTGGAAAATTGAAATAACGTCATATCGAGTTATTTGGCCTTGATAGGGTATATTATGCGTTTGAACTATTACCTAGATGATGATGCCGTAGCATCCCTAAGGCGGTCAACATGCACACTTTGTTCAGGAAAAAGCTCATAACTCGCTTTGGAACAATGCTTAGCAGCTATGGATAGCAAATTCGAAGTCAGCGTTTTGAGCTAATTCCGATTGTATGCGTCGCTTTTCAAAGGCCGACCTGAGTTAGGTGACCTCCCCTGCTAGATAATGCCGTGATGCCAGTAAGTCGGTGTGTATGCAAATTTTGGCCGGAAAAAGTCAATAACTCGCTCCAGAGTGGTCGCCGCATCTACAAATAGCATATTTGAAATCAGCGTGAAGATGATTTAGAGTATATGTTTCTTTCTAAAACGAGCTAGTTAGGTGCCCCTTGTAAGTAAACGGTGATAGGCCATTTTCTCAGAATGTGTTTCACATTCGCAGAATGGAATACCAGGCGTGCTGCTCACAATTTTCAAGTTTATTCAACACGGTGTCCATTCATTCAGTCACAACCCAGCATGAATCTTTGTCGATTCCCTCTCTCCCCTTACATGGGAGAGTCGCGAACACCAAAGTATGAATACCGTTACAAAGAGCTTGGAGAGCTGATGTCAAATTTGCCCTCCATATCTGAAGTGCGGTTTTGGGAAGAAACTTAAGGGGTTTTTTATCATCAAAATCTGCTTTGGTTGTGAGTAGCTACAACGAGAAACATTTATATTACTACTTTGCGTTACAGGAAAGTTCTAGGAGGGTTAGCATCACATTGAGCATGGATAAGCTGTTCCAAGTAGGTTCGAATCCAAAATGCTCAAGGTTGATGATTTTGGCCCTCAGCCTTGCAAATTTCCCTCAAATGAAAAAGTCCATAACTTCGTTTCCAAAAGCGTTCTGCAGATAGAAAGCAGATTCAATATCGGCTTTTCAAGCTCTTGTTGATATGCCTATTGTAGTGGTTGGCCACTACTTCACGACCTTCCCTTGTTATTCAAGTTAAACAACTTATTTTCATTCCTCCAAATCGCCTACGACCCCTCCCCACTCTTTGACCTCTCAGTACTACGCTTGTGGCATGCCAACCCACGCTTGACATGGCTATCACCAAGTGTAGTAGGCTATCCCCTATATAACGAACGATCATCGCCGTCTGTAGTACACGTGCATGTGAAGCCAAATAAAGGACCATAGTACTCAAACAGGGTGTTTTAATCAACACAAATTAAAATATGAAGTGATAAACGAAAAAATTGGAAATGTTGGGGCAGGCATGAGTCTAACGAAGTGGTCGGGTCATCGTCGACCCACCTTCGGGGATGAGCAAAAGACGAGACAACCACTTTGACACAAAGAGCAATAAATCATTGTATTCGTGAAGTATGCCCCCTTGACTTCTAAACTGCCTCGTCCAACAGGGATATGAAAGTGAATAATAGCAGCGAAGCAAACAAACCATTCGTAATAGATTTTGCGCAGCACATTAATGGCTGTCAAAGTTATTGTCAACCTTCTGGAACTTATCACAAAAATCCAATGGAATCTATTAGGTTGGAAACTAGGTTTTGCAACTGGTCTCATAACTTCCCTCTCACTCAACATGGCGCACTCAAATTTTGCCACTGCGTTGGTTATTACGTAAGCTACA
The DNA here is from genome assembly GCA_958299035.1 of Cylicocyclus nassatus. NCBI lineage: Eukaryota > Metazoa > Nematoda > Chromadorea > Rhabditida > Strongylidae > Cylicocyclus > Cylicocyclus nassatus. The sequence goes on along the minus strand of CATQJL010000112.1, from coordinate 58,748,852 downwards.
AGCGCAGCTGCTGTTTTACCAAATTCTGACGTCGCAGTGAGAGTTACGGTAGGTGCATGGTATGAAGGGGAAAAATTCAAAGTTTGACGGATTTGGCTAAAACTTGGCATAAGGTGTTATCCAACATGCTGAAAACGTGATCAGCATGTCGGATGATTGCGTGATAAGGGCTTTTTGTAGGATTACTGTAGGTGTACGATATGGGGTCTCACCCTAAACAAGGAAAAAGGCGTTGATCCAACAAATGAATGTGATTTTCGCGTTTGGCATGTCAAATAGTTTTACTATGTAAGGTCTTGGCAGAATTTGAGCTTCGGACTCTTTAGTCATTGACGCTCGTCCCCAGCAGCTCTTGCGTACATCGACTCGTTCGACTTTATGAGGACGCCAAATCTCGACATGCCCTAAATTTTGTTTCTTTCTTACAGGCCAAAGGAGTTAACCTCCAGCAATAATGTGTAGACGAATCCGGATTACTGCGCATGGTCTAGGCTGCCAAAGGCTTCATTTTAGCTTAAAACCCCAAAAACTCTCAAATTTTACTAGTTTTCAAAAAACGCCTGGAACTTTTCTATTTCGTATTCAAAATTTAGACAATTTGTGCTCACTTGTAGCTCACATTGCCTTCTACATAATGCCAGAGTTTGAGTGCGCCACATCCAAAGAGAGTGAAGTTATAAAACCAGTTGCAAAACTTAGTTTCCAGCTTAATAATTTAGCTTACCATTTTGTTCTTGCTACAAGTTAACATTTGGATAAATTCTGCCTCAGAAACTTTCGAAGGCAAGCACAAGTCCTTTGTCAAGACAACACATTGAATACTACTAAAGTAACAGATGTATACGAAGCGACAAACTTGCTCGAAAAGAAGATTAGCGAAGCAAATGAAAAATGGTTTTGCTTGGCGCCTAATCCCCGTCTCGCAGTCTTGAATGTGCAGGCGCGTGCTCCGGGACCGCGCCGCAGTTTCCCGCTATTTGCTTTGAATCACGCTTACGATCTTATATATAAAACTGAATGTCTGTTTGTCTCTCTGTCTGTCTGTATGTCTGTCTGTCTGTATGTCTGTCTGTACGTATGTTCCGAATAGAAAATTCCATTTCTGAACCGATCCGGACCAAACTTGGCACACATACATTACGGGCCCCGGCGGGTGTCATAGGCTACTTTTCGTCATCGATCGATATCGATTTTATCGATTTTGCAAAATTTGAGCTAGGGGGCTGGAATTTGGCACAGGGGGGTAATCGAGCATGCTGATCCCCCCCATCGATAATCGACATCGATCGATAACGAAAAGTGGACTGTGACACCCGCCGGGGCCCGAAGTGTATGTGTGCCAAGTTTGGTCCGGATCGGTTAAGAAATGGAATTTTCTATTCGGAACATACGGCGAAGCCGGGTAAGAAAAAAAAATAAATTAGATCGTATTCTGAACTTGTTGCTTTTTAGCGCTGAAATAATCGCCAATTACAAACCTATAGACGAATAAGCCTTTATGAATGTCGAGTCTCCAGTCTTTTAGGCACAGCCCGGTGCACGTTAAAAACATGGAATTATGATGCTTTTATATACAAGGACTTTAAGAATCGAGGAAAGGCCTGTAAAAAGAGGAAGAAGACTATAGATGTCAAATAGACTGCTTTGCAATTTTTCCATTGGAACTTTATTACAGTTCAAAACGGAAGTTTGAGAATACTGGAGAATCAAAGCGGCAAGAATTGTGTTTCGACTTCGTCTATCTCTTAATGATTACAGCAACTAGTTCACTAACAGAAAGGAAGAGAAAAAAAGCTGTTTGGCCTAATATTTAGAACGTTTATTTCCTTTTAGCTTACAAGCGAATGGTCAGAAGTCGAAGTGGCAATTCAAGCAAGCTGCATACAATTCGATGCGCATTTAACGCTAGTTTCAAATCTGTACTCCATATCTGCTTACCGGCTTTGCGGACAAAGTTACATGCCGTTTTATTGCGGGGAAGCGTATAGAAAAAAATGCGGAATTGAGCACAATTTCGCACTTTAAGCTCACCTTCGTGTTTCAACCTATAAAGTAATTTAGAAGCATGTTTTGGTCCAGCATCAAGCCGAACATGGTTCTATATTGTCAAATATGCACTTTGCATGCTCCTTTACTTAGCAAGATAACGGCCTATAACAGCTCATAACTACGCCCACATAGGCGCTAAGCAGATATGGAATGCAGATTTGGAGTCAGCGTTTTACGCTGCATCTAATGGTATGCAGCTTGTTTAGATCGACCACTTTGATTTCTGACCGTTCTTTTGTTAGGTTGCTAATGCGTATACAGGCTTTCTTTTATATGGTCCAGAAAGCGCTTTAGGATTAAGCAGCGTTTATTCAACAAATGTGATAGAGCTGTAAAGTTATGGACTCCGAGCTTTGTTGTTGAAGCGAAACCATCTCTGATACGAAATAAGGAAGGAAGGTCAAATTTACAGCAATGTTAGATCGAAAACTCTTTCCCATACATACCCGATGCAACAACGATCCCCAACAACAGGCAAAATAGTAGAACGAGCGCGCCACAACATCCAGCTCTTGCCGAGATCATGTCTGCCCTATAACGACAGAAATCTATCATTTTCGCACAAAAGTGTCACTTATATCAGCTTCATAAGCTACAGTGCTCTGTTTATCTTTGACAATCTGGTGGAGAAAAGCGATGGGCCTCACATTGCCACTTGAAAACTTCAAATAACGACCATAGAACAACTTTTGTAGTTTTAGGTCTCCGTACTATCCCTTCGAATTTCATCCTGTGAGGATTGAAAAAAGCGGTTTTGTTTTGTATGCATTCTTAAGAGGAGCTTCTTTTATGAGATGTGTTTTTATTGCTCAAACCATTTTTCTCATTTTTTTCAAGATTTTTCAAAACATGGCAGATAAGTGGAGCAGATGAAGGCTCAGAGGTCTGCAAGGAAGTCACATTCAATTGAAAGCTACAGCTCAAAGTTCCATCACAATTTATCTGACATGTGAGTTAACAAAAGGAAACGATTCGGAAGGAACATATTCGGAAGTCGTCACCTTGCTCAATAAATTATTTCTGTAATAGTGTATGATAAAGAACATTAATAGCAAAACTTTTGATAAAGGACAGGCTTTAACTACCTATAAAGAAAGAAACGCTGAGAACAACGACAAAAAACCGACTATTTGAATAAATATGTCCATAGCATTATATATTGGACATCCGCATTACACATGTAAAAGACTATGAGTATCCGATATAAATCTATAAAAATTCGTTCAATTCAAACTGATAGAAATCGCGATTTACATTCAGTATAAGGGGGAAAGAATTTCATAAGAGAGTTTCACAGAGATACAATAAAAGAGGCTAGGAGCATCTATGGCAATCCCTCCCGCCAGCCTTATAATACGGTAGCGCGGCAAAGTCGCCGCGCAGTTGACTGGGGAGCCAACTACCAGTTCAGGTGGCCTTTCAAAAGCATAGGAAAATAGGCGATTGTGATATCATTTGCCGATTGGGAAAATAGAGGATTCAGTTCAGCTCATCTATCTGAAGGGTTTAATAAAGCCTATATTTCTTGAACCCGAAACCGGATCAGCCTGCTAGGACATATGTATCAATTATACTAGATTAGCACTTTTGCTACAAGCAGGGGGCATGAGACAGACTCCTCTGAGCTTCTTACTGATATATTCGCATATAATCCAAACAGCTTAACCCCCTCTATTCTTGACACATCGCCGGACATGATCTGTTGGTGGATGTTTTTTTGATTATTGATTTATCACTGTTCAGATTCCGAGTATATCCGTTTTGTTGTTAAAAATGTGGAACGCCTTGTGCGTATTAAATCACCTGTATCCCCGTTGTTCATCGTGTTGCGGGTACCAGTGATGCCCCCATTCGTCCCTGTCTCGGGCGACTGTTGACCAGTGGTTACGTATCGCACCAGGAACACGTGGAACGCTTTGAAGGACTTCATTAGGGGACTTCGTGAACATATCTGACCATCGCGTCTGCGGTCTTCCTCGTTTGCGTTTGACATCCCGTGATATCCAATCTGTTACAGCTCTCGTCCACCGGTTGTCGTCGAAGCTCATTACGTGCCCGGCCCATTTTATCTTGTTCTGCTTGGCGTACGCGGCAGCGTCCCTGATCTTCGATCGTTGACGTAGGGTAGAACTTCGTAATCCTTGCTTCACTTGCGTGAGTCGATTCACTCCTAGCATCAATCTCTCAACAGCTCGTTCGACGACGTTAACCACTTGTTCATCCTGCTTTCTCATTGTCCATGTTTCTGAAGCGTACGTCAAAGCAGGAAGAACCGTCGAGTTGAAAAGGTGGGCGCGGAGCCGGATGTTCTTAATCTTCTTCACCACGTCCTCAATTGTCTTATGTGCTCTCCATGCTGCACGTTTCCTCCTGCTCAATTCCGGAGCTAGATCGTTCATCACGTTGAGTTCACGACCGTAGGTGTAGCTTGAGCCGGCGATGTTCGTCCCGTTGGGCATAAAAGGAGCATCAGGCACTCTTCCGTTCCTCATGAACATCGTCTTCGTTAGATTCAGCCGTAGACCGATCTTTCCACACACTTCGTCAAACTGAGCCAGCATTTGTTCCGCCTGCGTCATGCTTGATGACATCAATACGATGTCATCAGCAAAGCGAAGGTGGTGTAGCTGCCGGCCGTCGACTTTCACTCCCATGTTGTCCCATTCCAACTTACGCATGACGTTCTCCAGAGCGGCACTGAGTAGTTTCGGCGATATAGTATCGCCTTGTCGCACGCCTCTCTTCACGTCGATGAATGTCCTTGTAGAATGGTGTTATGGTGGTTGTGAAGTCGTTATACAGCTCACGAATTATCTTGATGTAATGAGTCGGGATACCTTGATCGCTCAAGGCATTGACGACGGCTTCAGTCTCAACCGAGTCAAAGGCCTTCTTCAAGTAGATGAAGGTGAGACAGAGCGGCATCTTATACTCTCGTGACACTTCAGCGAGCCTTGACACCGTGTCTATATAGTCTATCGTGCTGAATCCTCTTCGAAACCCAGTTTGCTCGCATGGTTTTCCTTCTCTAACTCTCTTCCGATCCTGTTGAAAATAACTCGCGTAAAGAGTTTGTAGACTACAGGCAACAAGCAGATAGGGCGATAATTGCCGATGTCGCAGGGATCTCCCTTCTTGTACAGGAACGCGGTTTTGCTGGTCTTCCGTTGTCTTGGAACCTTGCCTTCCGTCAAGTATCGCGTGAAGAGCCTTGCCAAAGTCTTGATGAGAACTGGCGAAAGATTCTTCAGATGTTCCGGCTTAATCCTGTCGGGACCGTGTGCTGTACGGTTCTTCATCGACATGATAGCATGGCAAATCTCGGAAGGAAGAACAGACGGTGCGACAAACTCGTCCTCCTTGAGATGGCATGGTGGAAGGTAGACGTGGCTCGCAAAAAGATCCGAGTAGAAGCCGTGGATGACCTTCTCCATTGATCTTCGGGAAGCAGTTATGGTTCCGTCAGGACGACGAAGTGCGGTCATCTTTCTCTTGAAGTTGACGAAGCTTCGGCGGGCGTTACGTATACTTCTTCCAGCCTCCGCGGCGTCAACCATCACTGCTACTCTTCTCTCCTTGAGGTCTTCTTTTATCGCTTTTTTGCATCGCTTCGCAAGCTCGGACGTCAGTCGGTGGTTGCCTGTGGCTCGTGCGCATCCACGTTGGCGTATCAGCTCTAAACTCTCCGTGGTGAGACGCTTTCTCGTATTTCTTAAACTCTGAGCCTCCTTGGCACAATCGTGGAGATGTTGTACGAACCGTTCGTATTCTTTGTCGATGTTGTCCATCACGGTATCTCGCCATGAGCCGGATATTGAAGAAAACAGATTCCAGTTGGTGGTATCCATGGGACGATGTCTCCTGAACTTGACAGCTTTCTCTCCATTCCGCGGAATGGTAGAATTTGGCGCGTACTCAGACAATCGCTGCTCAGACAATCGCCGGGGGCAGGCGGGCACCGGAAAAATAGATTGCTGATCTCTCGCACCCCGCTCGCGGATTCTTTGGAAAGCACTCAGGACTTTTCGGAAGACCGCTTGCTGAGTTCTCGATTCCTCAGAGATTCAGCAATATATCTGCAAAAGATAAGAGCGAAAAAAAATTCAACAGGCGCTTTCTCAAAAATCCGCTGACTCAGCAAGCGGTCTTCCGAAAAGTCCTGATTGCTTTGCAAAAAATCCGCGAGCGGGGTGCGAGAAATCAGCAATCTATTTTTCCGGTGCCCGCCTGCACCCGGCGATTGTCTGAGTGGGGGCAGGCGGGCACCGGAAAAATAGATTGCTGATTTCTCACACCCGCTCGCGGATTTTTTGCAAAGCAATCAGGACTTTTCGGAAAAACGCTTGCTGAGTCAGCGGATTTTTGAGAGACCGCCTGTTGAATTTTTTTCCGCTCTTATCTTTTGCAGATATATTGCTGAATCTCTGAGGAATCGAGAACTCAGCAAGCGATCTTCCGAAAAGTCAATCTTTCCAAAAAAACCGCGAGCGGGGTGCGAGAGATCAGCAATCTATTTTTCCGGCGCCCCCCTGCCCCCGGCGATTGTCTGAGTAGGAGACGATGGTTTGATCCCGTGTAGAACTTCGGAACGACAGCGACGTCCGTCAGGCAGTACCTTCTGTTGACGATGATGTGGTCAATCTCGTTATGGTACTCTCCACCGGGCAATTCCCAGGTCCAGCGTAGTGAAGAGGGGTTTTGAAACTGTGTGTTTCCATGGATAATCCTCGTCGTCATGATAAACTCGGACAGTCTCTCCCCTTGTTCGTTCCACTGTAAACCATAGGTTCCGATGTGAAGTTCCTCAGTCGACCTTCTCGTTCCGATCTTCGCGTTGAAATCACCGACGATGATGTAGAAGGTATGATCTTCTCTGTAGAACTTCTCCAAGTCCATATAAAATTCCTCGAGTTCGTCCTCGTCGTAGCTGGATGTTGGGGCGTACGCGATGAAGAAGGTCAAGGCAGGGATTGATCCACATCTTGATATTCGCAAATGTCCGATTCAAGTTGTAAGTTGTTCGAACGAATCGTTGTTCATGGCCAAACTCGTGTTGGCAAGGACTCCCATTTCCACCTACTCCTCGACTGTCGCATGTTCCTAGGAACAGTTCTTCTCCAATCTTAAATGTGGCGTTCAGCTGGTGGTGCCTCCTTGTCTCGGTCAGTCCGATGACGTCGTACTTGATCTTCCTTGCTTGCATCATGAGGTCTTCGATAGATGCGTCCGATGCCAGCGTCCTCGCGTTGTAAGTACAGATCGTCATCATAGTCCGTCTCGTTTCCGGCAGCCTAGATCGCCTTTCAAACCTTGTCCTTACTGGCGCTGCCTTACCAGTGGCTCTTCCAAAATTAAGGAGCTTTCCATATTATCACTGTGCCGAACAAGATTTTACTCGCAGGGATAGCTTGTTGGGCTCAAAACCCCTGCGAGGGACGATCGGAGCTTATATGTTAGAGGCGACTCCAAACTCGCCTCCCCACACACCTACCCGGGAATTTAGAGTGCAAGCTTTTAGTGGAGGCAGGGAGTCCGTCCCCCGGCTCTGCTTGCTTATCAGAGTAGGCGCGGGGTCGCTTTTGGTCGGCGATTTTCCCTCTATCCGCCACCCGGGGACGCCCATGTAGCCTCGCGACTAACCGGCTGTGATCCCTCTATGAGGGAGATCCGTGGATTGAATAAACAAATAAAATAAATAAACTAAAAAAGGAAAATGCTTTTTGATTGCTAAAGAAATATGTGGGGCTATTTCGTACTCAAGCTATCAGCTTATTTAGATGTGGTAGATCGCTTAATCCAATGCGAAACTGAAGCAAATAGTCGAACATCTTTAGAGTGGTTCTTTGTCCTTCAAAAAACACTTCTTTAGAATTTCAGTGTACCATACTTAAAACGATATATCATAAATACAGCATAGAAGATAACAGTTCACAACGGATTGAGCTCTTTTTTCTAAACACAGGTGAAGAGTTGAAAAAACGAACTCAAGCAGTTACAACGGCAATTTTTTATTGGTAGTGTTCCTCACCGCATTAAACATTAGTTGAACTCTGCAAGTGGGTGAGCTTAAGATTAGAACTTCAATGTCCTTTTAGTCTCTGTTTCAAAAGTCTGCATAGTCGTCGATATACCGCCCATAAAGTCCACTTGGTTGCTGTATATGTTTGGGTAAGGGTTAGGGTAACATCTGCTGACGCTAGACTTCGAAACTTCGGTGAGGAAGGGAAGGTTTTAAATGCAATGTTTCAATAACAACTCAAATTTCCCCTCTCCTTACAAATTTCCTTCGAAGCCTGAAGTTGTTTTTCGATTGTGTGGAAGGTGAACACGATCACATTTTCTCATGGCTACACTTCACATCATTACAAAAACTTCAGAAATTAGTATTTAGTTTTTATTATATGATACCTAATGCAAAGTTTTGGTCGACCCAACCCAATGATTGGTTGTGTCAGGAAATGTCAGTGGTGGGAAAGGAAACAAAGTGCTCAGATTTTGCTCAACAAGCAATTTTATTGTCACTGACAAGAGAAGACATCTAAGCTTACGAGGGAGGTACTATCAATGGCCATGGCCTTTTGATATGAGATGCATATCATCTGAAGCAGCTTCGAAAGCTAATTTTAAATCTGCTTCCCATTTCTGCGAAGCGCTCTTGTGGAAGGAGTTATGAAGGCCTAAAAATCCTATCTTGGGGCGCTCTTTGAGTTTGAGAGCGGTATGTGTCGGTGGCGCAGTGGTGTAATGGTTATTTGTTGGCATTGAAGACGAAGGTCTGTGGTTCGAATCTGGTACAGAGCGAACCATTATGAACTTTGAATGTGAGTTTAAAAACAGTCTAGTTCTCTTGCCACTTACTGTAATACCCTTACCAAATTTGAAAGGAAGAAATTTCCTTGTTGCGGTTTAGTTTTCTCCGCAAAAAAAAAACATGTACAGAGGTGAAGCGAAATCACAAAGTGGGTAAGCAGACATTTCTCACAACGGGAACAGCGTATGAAGAAAAACTCCGCGCAATTTCAATGCTCGCAAGTACCCATTGAATTAAATGCATGAGAGAACATTTTCCCTGCTGATGCTAGTGCGCATTCCTTGAGCTCTATATGGTGGTGAACATGCTCATGTTCATTCCCGTTTTACTGGTAACGAAGTCAGGTAAAGTTTCAGGGCCTCATTGCAATCAGTTATGCCAGTAAATTTTTCCCCTAGGTTACATCTGCCAATGGTATTACAGTAAGTGACTGCAGACGAATTAGACTGGTTTTGAACTCACATTCAAAGTGCAAAACGGCTCGCTCTGCAACGGATTCAAACCACCGACCTTTCGCCTTCGATGCCAACTACTAAACGTTACACCAGTGCACCACTGACGCACACAGCACCGCTCTTAAACTCAAAGAGCGCCCCCGAGATAGATCTTCAGGCTTCCTTAACTTCATAACTCTCTTTAGAAGGGCGCTCCGCAAAAACGGGAATCAGATTTAAAACAGCGTTCATAGCTGCTTCAGACGATATGCATTTCATATCAAAAGGCCACGGCCATTGAAAGTACTTCCCTTGTTAGTATGGCTGAAAAACGACACATATTGAAATCATCTTAAAACGCGTCCACTATTCTTTGGCTGCACAGCATCACTCTGAACAAAGCTATGGGTTCTTTGTCTGTCAAAAATTGCATGCTTATCACATGCTTTTATCGGCATAAACATCCAGGTGCTGTGCAATTATATAATGCTCGCTATCAGCATCGAAGAACTTAATTGAAGGCGGTATGTATAATCTTCGTTTGGTAAGGATTTCTGTTTGCGTCTTTTCCGAAGTAAGGTAGGCGCCCGCCCCTGCGAATCATTTTGGGGTTTCCGGTCAGGCAGTCTAATTTGCCGAGTTCAAGTTTGACGGGCGTGCTGCCATACCATTTACGCCTGCTGATGGACATTAATCTTTCGTTGCATTACTTTCGTTTAAAACCCAATTCGCTCATGTTCTCTTTTTTATTTCTCCTTCGCTTCGCAGTTCACAAAAATTTGCTGATTTTTCCTTTTGCAATTGAGCACCTACAGTCCTTTTCATCCCGGAGTAGGCGAAATATTCCAAGTGAAGTAGCGCGTCTGCACCGCCACTGGCTCAGCGAGATAGATTGGGATAAATAGACGTAGACTGCAAAGCGGCGCGAATCGCAGAGCGGACTCGTCAGGAAGGGACGCAGGAGTTCCTAGCACCTCTATTCGCACCAGCATTCACACTCCAGAAGGCTCCTCGCACCTTTGCGCAACAGAGGTCAAACCCCGCCCACTCCTTCACTGATCTCATTCAAAGGCTGCGGGCTGAGGGAATAGCATAGGCATGCAACGAAGATTCATGAGAACTCGTCATCTTCCGAGGCAAACCTCCTAATTATTGCACTTTATAAGCAAAGACACTTTGAAACCCCAAAAACCTTACGGTAGTCTAGGTAAGCAGTGAGTATATTTTTGGTTCGAAACTGCTTTGCGAAGGAAATGCGTTGATAAGTTGACTTCACTGCAATGGATTTTTCACAGATAAGTTTCTGCATTACCATAGATTAAAGCTTGCCAAACTTACAGAGCATTCCTATGAACGTTCCAAGGATTTCTTGAGGATAACTATCGCCATTTTGATACTACCACTTTGGCACTATTAACAACCAGACTCAAAATTACGAAATTTGCAGTGCAATCTTTGAAAACTTGTTTCTCTAAAGTGTCAACAAAAAGATAAATTGGGACAACTATCTTGAAGCGCCAGACCCACTTCTTTTCCTAAAGAAGCCATGAACTTAGGCTCAAATCTTAGTAAGTGATTGAATATTCTTTGATTTAGGCGAGAACTTTTGCATCGACCTATATAGTAGGTCAAGATCGTTTTGGCATGCTAGAAAATCTACAAAGTTTCAGCGGATATTCAGCTAAAATCAATTGCAAAAGTATCAACAAATCTCTCCAGAAATAGGTTTTTCTTATTATTCATTATCATGAAAACCACCAGAACATGTATGAAATTTCAGTATTGAAAACGCATTCAAACTCTGTGAAGAAGTTGAAAATAATGAGGAGCTCAGATTATTCGGTTAATAAGTCGAGATCTAGCTTCAAAACTGTTCTGAACCACAATAAGGTAAATTTCGCTTATTCTGGATAAATTCTGTGGTTTTGATTCGATAGAGCACAGCAAGCCTTACAAGGTAGTGTTTTGAAAAGTTGCATCAAATTTGATCTACGCGAATTTGTGGCCAAAAATTAGAATCCAATTCTCCGAAAAATCCGAAAAAATTTGAAACTCCATCAAAAAGTGCACTTGTGCAACTTGCTCAATGGATATGTTTTCACATCAGAGGAACCTATATACACAACTCTGGCTGAAAATCGAGAAAGCGTTTGGTATACACCAAGCTGGTACCACTACGTTGTATAACTGTTTATTGGATAGTAGCGGAGCAGCCGCTGACTATCAACAGTGAATATGCGGAACAGCCGCTGACGATAGTGGTAATATTCGAACCAACACCAGAACTGAGTATTCAGGCCCTTTTATGCCACTATTTTGGGCGTGGATGACCTGAATGCTCACTTCTGGTAAACAATAGTATCATACAGCATGAAGGATTGCCTACATAAAAGTAGGCGCCGCCAAGTAGACTATCAAGCACAGCGGAGGGGTTACCTGGCGGCTTAAGTGGTCAGTGAACAATAAAGTTTGTCAACGACAAGCTAACAGATATACTAAATATGACACGGTAGATCTACAGTGCTAAAGGTTGTAGATTATTTGGATAATCTACGACAAAGCGGAAGTATCTTTGCTTCCGACAAAGCGATGCCTACATGTAGACTTTATAACTTCTCATCTGTCACCTTCCATCCGTCATTATTCATCCATTCGACAGAACACATTGGGACTATTCTCCAAGCCTGTACAACTCGGAATAAGACTAGCTAGTGGGCGGAGCAAGTGGGCGGAGCCGTCTCAAAGGTGCGAAGGCCCCTTGGAGGTGCTAACTATCCCTGCTAGGAAAGGCGGCGAGGCTTTGGGAACTCCTGGGCCGCCGCCGACTCGTCATCCCAATTTCCGCCTAAACTGAGTTGAAACTTACTGTACAAACCAACAAAAATTCATATCTTTGGTATTCGGACAGTTAGGTAGCGCAATTTCGATTTATCGTTGTTGGATTTGCAAGATTCCTTCAACTGCTTATGCCAATTTTCATTCCGATCTCTGTTGTTTGTTTGTTTTTTTTTGCGAAATTACGACTTGTCCCACTGTCGACATGTATCAACCTCCGTCTGGGATTACATAAAAGAAGTACTACTTCACTTCATTTTTTTACATCGAAGACTTCAAATTAAAGCGTTTCGAGGGTTGAAGTCTCTATAGGCTTGATTTGTTGTTCTCACAACAGTAGTGATTAACTTAGTTGTAGCTACACACTGCACTCAGGGCCCGGCACGAGTCGGTTTCTAGTGTTCGAAATCTATGGTTTTTTTCAAACTTGTCAAAAAATTCTATATTGTGGTAATTTTAAGCGGTAAATGCTTGATTACCTTGCAGAATCAAGGTTTGATCATCAACTATTTTTAAAGCTTTCAAATTCGAAAGATTTTGTAGGGTTTAACGCATTTTTGTTTTGAGCCATTTTTTGAAAATTTGGGGCTTTTGCAAAAAATGATTTCGAAAGGCTTAAAAATGCTAGTTTCGAAATACCTAAAATAGTGGTTTGCATCAAGCAGAGCCAGCTTTGTCTTTATGTTATCGAACTTGTTCGACCCTCAAACTGAAAATTCTGAGGATTAGCTAAACTGAGGAAAGCAAAAATGACGGGTTCAAAATTTGGGAAATTTTTTCGACAACAAAGAAGTCAACTGGGCCATTGGCCTCACTGCTGAGAAGAGAAAGAAAAGCTACAGTTAATACAATTTAGGGTACTCTTCTATAGCTGTTCTACACGTGTTGTGGAGAGTTCGAAATGGGGAGCTAAATGTTCTCATTACTTTTGACTCAACCTAATATTTTATTCTTGTAAAAAAGAGTTAAATTTTGGCTGGTAAAATTAACTAACTAAGAAACGTAGTAAAGGCACAGAAACTATCAAGTTTCATAGTTTCTTCACTATCCAGTATCGGGTTCATGAATTATAGGCTGTATTAAACCCTTCAGATCAGGAAACTGAGCTGAATTCCCAATTTCCCAATCGGCGTTGATAATGCGATTGCCCATATTCCTATGCTTTTGAAAGGCCACTTGAACTGGTAGTTGGCTCCCCGATTAACTGCCGTGACGACCTTGCCCGCTACCGTATTATAAGGCCGGCGGGAGGGACTGCCGTAAATACTGTAGCCTCTTTTACTGCATTTTCGTAAAACTCTCTGGTGAAATTCTTTCCTCATCTTATACTAACAAGGGAATGTTCAGAAGTCGAAGTGGCCAACGCTAACAAGCTGCACACCTTTCGATGCACCATGGAACGCGGATTTGAAATCTGTCTTCCATATCTGCAGAACGGCTTTGTAGGCGAAGTTATGAGCAGCTGTAACGTGAAAAAATTGTACACAAAAATTGCAAAATTAGGCACATTATTGCCTTCTTAACTCAGCTCTAGATATGGGCTTATCAAATGACCTAGTGTTTGCATGTCTTTCCCAGCACTGAGCCGACAATGGCTCTGTACAACCAAGTTTGCCTTTTACATGCATGATTTCTTAACAAAATAATGGCCTTCAACGGCTTATAACTTCATCCACAAAAGTGTTCTGCAGATAAGGAAGCCAGATTTAGAGTCAGCACTTTATGCTGCATCTAATGGTATGCAGCATGCTTGATTTGGCCACTTCGATTTCTGACCATTCCCTTGTAAGTGTAAATGAGGGATTTCTGAGATTGAAATTGAATAGACTTTTATCAAGTACTTATAATGTTTTCCATGCAGCAAATGCGGATGTCAAGCAATATGTGTTGCGATAGACATGTTTATTCAAAGAATCGTCAGTTTTTTGTCAGCGTTCTCAGCGTTTCTTACGGCTAAACCTTTGCAATGATCAGTAAAAGTAATAACGCTACAAGACGTTTCATAGTTCTAAAGCCTGTCCTTTATAACAAATATTGCTATCAATGTCTTTCGTCATACACTTTTACAGAAAAAATTTATTACGCAAGCTGACAACTTCCGAATATGCTAAACTAACAACCAATGAAAAATCCTATCCGTTTGATGATACAAAAATCCCAATGTCCCTGGTTCACGCTTTTATCACCTTTCCTTCCGAATCATATACTTTCGTTATCGGTGGAGGTACAATCCCCTTTGGCTGACCTTCACGATGTGGGTCTATCCAACCTTTCCCTTGTGGAGACACTACTTTTTCCTCTTCTTCATAAACAGAGTTTGGCTCCTTGATTGATTCTCCTTTCTTCTTTGGTGGAATCGGCCACACTTTCCGCTGGTCTCCATCATCTGGGTATGACCACTTGGATCCTTTTCCCCACGGTATAAGTGTTACTAGCTCCTGTTGTTCGTCGTCCTTTAACTTCGGAGGGCGAGTCGAGGGAGGATTACTCACGCAAGGTTCGAATTCACTGTAACAGAATTGTAAACTTTCTCAAAGCACATTTTATAAATTGCTTTTTACTATAAGATCGTTGTAAAGACGTTACAAACAGCGGAATCTCACGAAGTTTCTTCTACAATCTTTGCACTTTTGACAAATCTCCACAAAACGATCTTTGATAAGTTTTTTTTTTTGAAAATTTCCCATAAAATCAAAAAAGATAGTGCAGGGAGCAGCAATTAGCGGTATTAACACAAATGAAATTATAAACTACTTGGCAACCTACTTGAGATCTTTGCAAGGGTCTGTAACATCCGGAGAATCAGTTGGAAATTGCCAATCTAAAAAAATGTAATTTCGGCTACCATTGATGATTTCAAGCATTAACAATAAAAAAATTTCATGAATTTGTTCATTTTTTTGTTTAAGAGATAAGGAGGACACGCATTTCCTTGCGTTGCTTTTATTGTTGGAGCTTTTTTTGAGAGCTATAAGGAACAACTCAGTAAGTGTGGGGAGGAAACTGTTGTTCTTGAGGTTGTTCTACTGAGAATCATGCATTGGTGGTTTCCATCATGCATAGATTTTGCTTTGCTCACGATTTGTTTCCTATAAAAACAAGCCTAAATTTTTCATAAAATTCTGTAGATACATTCAGATACATACTTACAATATTTTAAAACGAATGATTATTTTCAAAGCGAAAAACGAGAGAAGAAATCCAACCCTTTCCATACGAAATGGAAAAGGTTGGATTTATTGTCAGGACAATAACGAAAAATTTGGGTTTTCATCGTTCGCCAGACTTAAAGGCAGCGTCCGGGCAAAATTTCGCCTCTCATGTTTCTGTCATTCTGGGGCCTTCCCGTGGCCCTGAATACAGCTGTAAAGTCCAAATTGTTCAACACTCCCAAAAAACCCGATTCTTGGGGACCCTCTCTTCAAGAAGCGGACGAGTTTCGGATTGCTCGTCCCCATCGCATGCCAGCGGAAAAAGCTGCAAATGTACGGATGCAGTTGCATTGCAGTGTGCAGTGCAACTGCAATGCAACTGCAATGCAACCGCACACCTGCGTGAGCACTCGTCCTCAGCGGTGGTTTGTGATACGAAGGGGCAGTTTGTGATACGTATCACAGGCCCGTATCTCCTTTTAGAGGCCACATCAAAGATTCGGACCAACGCAGATCGGATACTCATGGGCCCCTCTCTATAACTATATGCTAACCTGGGTGGATGGATCTTGCCCGGACGCTGCCTTTAAGCATGCATGGTATTAAAACGCCATTTTCTGGCATACGCGAATCACAAAGCTAGCGCTCGTGTTTTGATCAGAGTCTATAGATTCCAAGCAATGGTAAATATTGCCAGATCATTCAAAATCTAAGTATGTATCAACACAATCATGCATATCTCAACTTTGCAATATGCTCTACCCATTTGTCGAAAAAAATTTCTGTTTTTCCTAGATCAAAAAAACCATGCCACCGATAACTTTCTATTCAAAGATTTTGTCTTTTGGCATGCTGCACTTGCAACAAAGTGAAAATCATGAAGCTTTAGGTCCCGGGCATGCTCCATGCGATTGGCAAAATCCAAGAGTTACAAGGAATAGTAAGTGCATTCTAAATGTACCGAAAATAGAGCTTTTCACTAATCTGCGTAGGTTATATACCTATGGTAGTGGTCTGAGTGTGTTGGACTCAAGGAAATTTGGGAATTTTTAAGCCCTCTGGCGACTAAAACAAATCCGCGTAAATATGATGGGTACTTACCTATTGTGGGCAGACTGAAAATGTCTGCAGTTGTTGCTTCTTTTTCGGATGTCGTCTGTGTCGCTGACGTTCCTGTAGGGTTCACGCGTTCTTTCCAGGACGAATTTGAAGTAAGCGAGATTTGCAACTGACCTTCCGCTATAGTAGACGTCGATGCTGTAGATGTGGTGGCTGTGGTTGTGGGAGACGAGCTTTCAGAAGCAACTGTACTTTCGGTTGGTATAGGTGTAGTAGCTGTAAAATTGTGGAGTTTGTGAACGTTCACAACCTCTTTCATATGTATGCATGTGCACTTTTTCCCTCAATGAGCCCGGATAGCGGTTTGACTTGAAGTAATCTCAATTTTTGAGTGACCCTTATTAGATTACTTAAATGTCCACCTTTACTACAAGTTTCCTTGAATAATGAGAGTCATGTGGTTGAATTTTCAAGAGCGAAATCTTGGTTTAAAAAAGATTAACGACATTAGCAATCTCTAGCTGCAATACCTCGTATTCTGCTTTTTAGGCAAGTTTTATGTGCAGTGAAATTTCAGTGAGAATAAGTGGGTATAATGAGTGCAAAAGCAATGAATTTGTAAACATCAACTTCCAAAGTAAAAGGTGAATTTTTTCCTCAAAACTACTCTACAAAACAGTGAGGTTCGAATAAGTATGATGCACCAAATCTCGGTATAAACACGTTCATTCAATGGAGGTATTCAAGCAAGCTTATAGGATGACCTTAATTTTTTGCAAACTCCTGAAACAGAAAAAGCCGATCATTTTGATCCTCTAAACGATATTTCTCCCAAAAAAACTTCCTTACGCTCATATAAGTGGAAGACACTAATGTTCATGGCTACATGCAATTTTGTATTTTTGAAAATACATTGACTTTATGTGGGGGATAGCTTTAGCATATATCATACCTTTCTCAGACGATGCTATTGTCGGTGAAGCTGTCCTAGGTGGGCTTTCTGTCGAAGTTAATGCTTGTTCGGGTGTTGTATATGCTGTAATATTTGTTACAGAAAAGATTTTAAAGATATGTTCACCCAGCTTATCATGATTTCGTAACAACTTGCTTGCTGAGAAAAAAGAACTCTTTTTCAAGTCGATCAGCATTGAGTACCACCTCTTTCTAGCTTTGCAAGAATACTTTTGCACGGAACCCAAGAATGAAGAAGAAACCAGCAGAAAAACGAATGAGCGCCCTTTATTTTTTGTGCAAGGGCCAATCTGGATAGCAGACCTCGGCACAGATGGCTTGCAAGCAAGCTGGATATTTTTGAGGCCAAGACGCAAAAATTGGGTTTTTTAGTCGACGTTTCGTCTTTGAGGTTTTTTTAGGGTTTAGGGTAAAAAATTCCGAAAGTCAAGGGGACTTCGATTTTTGCGTTCTCCAAAAGCCACCTCGTGCCAAGCCCTGGTAAGAAGTACGGAATTTTTTGATTTTCCTCCTACAATTGCATGCTGAAAATTATTTGAACACTAATCAAACATTGAAATACAGTGAAAATTTTAAGCAGAGCTTTACTTTCAAGTCGGTAGCAAACCTTCAGAACAAAAAAAAATCGCAAGAAAATTGTATCCCAGGCCCAAACCTTTGAAGTTGTTTCCTGCTCTGCTAATTTTTAAAATGATCTTTGACAGTTGCAACGAAAGATTCGTTGCACCCTTTAACAAATACGGTTGTGACTGAACTTTGCCTTTCCTGATTTCTCTGATTAATTAAGATAGTGGTATTATTAAAATGTGAATTTTGGCGGAAACGTTCGATATAGAGAACGAGGGCTTGAAGTGCATTTGCCAGACGAATGAACATTTTGTAGCACACGTATGATTGTGGTTTGATGGTGATAATTCGACTCTCGGAGAAATTAAATAGTAAGTGTAAGCATCCTCAAATTTTTTCAGCCTAGAAGAATTTTGAAAGCTTTTGTCAGGCGCTTTCGTGGTCGTTTTCACTCATTTTAAGTTTGCTATTTTTCGCAAACGACGGACTTCTGATCCATTGAATTAAAAAAAAACCGTGTAAAAACACCAAATTGCAGCTCATCAGCCAGTAATCTGTTGAAAAGTTCTCATAACTTAAATCTAACTTAGTGCTGATGCCTGGCCGTCAATTATTCTGAAAACGTCAAAATAGCTTTGACACCAACCTCCTGGACAGAAATACACACAGAATTCAAACGTTCCATAATGATATCCATCACTCAAGCATAGCCACTGTCTTGAAATGCATAAATAATGATTTTTGATAGGTTACGTGTACACCTAGAGAAAGTGCCACTTACAGTACATGAGTATGTGGCTCCGGCTCTCTAATGCATAGTTGCCAGCCTGAGACTTTGTTTGTTCAATAAATACGTGATTGTTTTGGGAAGGAGTAGCATAATCTCAGTTTTTTCATTGCGATCTACTGAACTAAGAAAGGCACACCTGGCACTGATGTCGTTGGTGCTGACGCAATCGTTGAAGAAGATGTTTCTATCGAAGTTGTGGTTATTGTAGCTGGTGATGTACCTGTAAGTAGTGAGTCTATACAATTCAGTTCAATAACTTTTTTTGCAAAGCGTTTGTGTTTTATAAGAACCGTTCCAGCGAGTCCAAACAAAGTTCTGGGTAAAGTTTTCCATGTTCACCTTAGGTTAACGTCCTCTTTCATCTCTTTTGCAAAATATTTTTATATGAGAAAGTTTCAAGATTCAAATAATCTTTCTGAACTGACCTTGACAATATTCGAGACACTCTTCATGCGTTTCGAAAACTTCACTTTCATCATTTCTGCATACGAAGAAGCTAAATGTAAACATCATAATTCTTTGAAACAGCCACAAGATAATATTTCTTGGCTATAACTCACTCTAGTTTTATTTCAGGGTAAAATTCGGTAAACCAAGTGCAGTATCCTTCTGAAGTTCGATTGGAGTAATCTTTTGATAGGTTTGTCACAACATAATCGTTAGAAAAAAGCGAAAAAAGTTCGAAGTTTCAAATCAAATCATAAGTTGACGGGATATATGTCAGAATAGAAGCAAGTTACAAGAAATAGGCGTTCCGAAGTAGAAGATGCTTTTCTTATGAATCTAATAATTTTGAAGGCTTCTTCATACCCATAGACGGGATTTTATGTCTATGTAGTGTAGGCGTGGCCAAAAATATTCTGTGGTCATCCCCATCAGAAAATACGTTTTAAACGAAATAGAGCCTGGCACAGCAGTTACAGATCCAGGTTGGAGTTTCTTGAGGCGAAACGAAATTATCCACAAAAATGGCAGTCTCCGATGTGAAGTGCTTATTTATCTTGTTCCATGAGGATGATTTTTGGTTTCTTATTATTGAGCTTGCAATTTCATTTCAGTATTGATGGTACATTGCCTGGGTTACAGAAGAGAAGGACTTAAAACGAATAAAATATGCCTGGTGTGTGGAAGTGATCGTTTACTGTTAACAACATTCAAACTGTAACCTGTCAACTATTTTTTGGGCGCCATGATAAAGGCATTTTGGAAAAATCTTACGATAGCATAGAGAGTAACATTTACTTGTGACCTCAGCGATTTTTTGTCGAGCAGAATCTTGCAGTTCGAGCGCTAGTTTTTGAAAATTCTTAGCTTCAAAGAGTTGCTCGGGGATGACCCGAACGTTACGCAGGGCTGTCCTTTGATGTGGAGCAGCTTCCAAGTTCTGCTCAAAATATTTGTTACCAAAATGTTGAACTCCATAGTATGGAAATTAAGTAAAGCTACCAAGTTACGTCTGGAATTGTTTGAATAAACTAACCTTTGCAGGCCTCAGTGCAAACGTTGAAATTGTAAAATATGTCAGAATCATTTCCGCACGTGTAGTATCTGAAACACAATTATTCCAGGCTAATTTAGAAGTAAATCGAATTTTTATAACTTACTCGTAGTCGACTGCAGGGTACTTTTCGGTCTTTGTTCTGCATATCGACGAATCTACAGAAACGCTTTTATTTTTATGTAATTAATTGCTCAGCATTTTTTGGAAATTTCGCATTGTTCTAGGTGCAAAAATTGTGCAGACTGTGATTGCAGTTTTGCTCTCAGACTCCGCATTTCCTATTTACTCTTCGAAATTTTGTTGCTAAATTAGCCCCCTTACCCCTCTTCCCGAGTTTCTGCATGTGACCTATACGAAATATGAGTTTCCGGAAATTACTTGGTTTCATTTGTGTATAACTAGATAAACTCTCATCAAGAGCTTGAACCGAGCATACGAATTTTTTTTCGCCAATTAGGAGAGATAGGAAATAAAATAGCAACATTTAGGACAATTTTTGAATTTTTCGGAAGAGAGATGTTAGAAAAAAAATTCTATAAGACTCTACTACTATACGACATGCTTGAAATGCTATTCTTCCAAATTGAAATTTCAAAGTAAAGAAAACCCATGTTCGTCTGTATGATAGAAGTATCTAAATCTCGAGGGCAGTATTTACAACGCGATTTGTTGATTACCAAGAACCCGGATGTTGTAAGTATGTATTCTGCAAAAAAATAGTTTGTGCAAAGAGTATTCAGTTTTTGGTACCTTCCACTGAAAAAATTCCCCCTTTTTAATTTAGTGGTACCTAGGTTTAGCAAACATAATGAAACGAAAAGCGCTCAATACTCACTTTTCGAAAAACAACTGAGGCCAAACTTTCCAAAGACCCTGTATTTCATTAGGCACTTTTCGAGATGTGCTTCAGAGCATGAAAATGCGAAAAGTCTAAAGTACGATGGTCTCACCTGTCGTAGCAGTAATGGATGTATCCGTAGTAGTTGCACCACTGGAAGATGTTCTACTTGCTGTCGATTCTGCTGTCGAAGATGTGCTTGATGATGTCGTAGTTGATGCTACAAAAAGTCACCGATTAGTCTATTGGTTCGTACCTTTCAAGGTTTATACCCTAGATAGGGTGTTTAATTTAAGGTGAGCATGTTACTGATAAACATTCAGAAGTTAAAAATTACTCCCAAAATTAGTTTGCAATGCAGCTTTCTTCATTTACGTCGCTTTAATGCGAAGATTGCAAAACAAGAAATGTCTTCTTTGACTGATGTTGACTTAGCTGGGAGTCGCAGTTTTTTCAGAGGTTAGGAGTGACAATTTTGGAGAACGGAAAATAAGAGACAATTTGATGAGGACTTAAGAGTCAATTTCGAGCCTTATCTTGTAAAACTAATAGGTTCTCCTATACGTCTTTTGATATTCAAACCGTCACAGTAATATTTCTCAAATACTAGGGCACCCGGAACGGTTTAAATTTGTGGCAGTATTTTTCAATAGATAAGTTATATAAACACGTATGCTGTAAGAACCAACTACCGTAGAAAGAAAATTTGCTAATAAGTATGTATTAGGTTGTCCAAAAAGTAAACTCCATTTCAAATAATTCAAACTATTCTTGTTTTTCTGATAGACTTAGGGTATCATTCGATAGAGCGAATCAAGCCCCACACAATGACCATCAAGGATTCGCCTAAGTCGCACTGTAAAGTTTGAAGCTAAAATCAAGAAAAAAAATCTTTGTCACATGAAAAAGGATTTTTGCAAGAAAAAATCCTACGGATCACCAACTTGGTCATTATGCAGTAGGCACATAGCAGTCAAATATGCCTTTGAAGGATTTTTTTTCTGCGCATAGAAAGCGAGAAAAAAAGATAGTCAAATGGCAAACTCTGCCCTCCAGCCCCTCCCACATATGTCATTGTATACTACAAGCCTTATTAAATATAATCTTCTGACTTTACTGTATGGGCTTCTAGAATTTTCACAATCGAAAATTACCAAAAATTACTGAACTGCGATTTTCCGTTTTTTTTCGGCAACTCGGAAAATTGTATATTCTGGCATGGTTTTATGAGGATAAAGCTTGTACGAACTTTTGAATGACATTTTTTGAAGCTTGCTTTGATCTATCGAATGGCACTCAATTTCTATTGAGAATATGGCTTTCATTTCGCTATTATGGTATTGAGCCTGAAGACAATGATAACCGACCCGTGCTTGTTGTTTCCATAGACTTTGCTGTTGATGTAGCACCTGTGGGTGTAGTAGCTGTTGGAGTAGACGTTGCCATTGATGTGACTTCTCCTCCCTTTCTTGTTCCTACAGTAACTGTTAGTATCTTATTGTTTTTTATTTGTTTTATGAAAACCCTATCTGCACTAACACCTACCAGTCTCCAGCCCTTGGGAAGGTAAAAAATGCGAATATTTTTAAAAGTAACATAGTCACTTACGATTGCATCGCGTCTCACACTCTCTTACGTTTGTGCCTGTGATGCTGTTGTTGTGGACGCATATGTAGTTTCGGAACCTGATCAAGGAATAATAGCAGAAACATATTTGTTAGGCAAAGACTTTTTCCTTCTAACTCACTTCTCTCCTCTTTCATCCTTGGGATCTCGGATGCACAAATAATTGCCTTAAGACAATATAAATCCATGAGTTGGTTATTTTTCTTCAGCAGTGTACCAAGGTTGATAACCTTTGTTTCAACTAGCTTGGGTGCTGGAAGGCGGGGCTTTGTGACCCAATTAAGGGATCCCGTTCGAGACGCAGTCTGCATCTCTCCCGCGCAAGTGCTCTCTGATCATTGCCTGACCTTAATTAGTTCACGAAGCCCCGCCTTCCAGCCGCTAAGCTGTTGAATCAAAGCATACAGTACTTTGTTGCACACACTGACGTTGAACAAATTGCCTTCTTCCGAGTTCCAAAAATTCGAAAACACGTAAGTAACCCTCCGATCAGATACCCTGTCAACTGCGAAGGGAAGCCCAACTCTCTAAAATATCAGTTTCACCAAAAATGCAAAAAATGAGCTAGTGCTCACCATAACAGTTGGTAAAATTTTATAAAATGCAAAGTATTAGGTCGTTCCGAAAGTAATGTCGCTTTTTCCGAATGAACGCCACTATCCGTGGAATCAACATTTTCAAGAGCTTTTAGGAGCATTCGATGCCGCATTTCATCCTCTTTCTAATGGTTCTAATTTCACTGTATAATGTCTAATGAGCTCTTGAAAAATTATCAAAATCTGCGACTCATGCTTTTTGCCATGGTCAAGTTCGGTAATTTTTCTAAATTTTTGTACCTAATATCCGAGAAAGTACAAGTGGCAGTCAGATAGAGCAAACACAATAGAACACAGAGTAATTTTTTCTTTTTCTTAGGTTGCTTCTCAGAGTTTCTACAATCAAATTCTCAATGCCATCAAATTCCATATTTAGTCAAGTCACACCTCACAGAACAACAACCGGCAAGCGACTCGGGTGTCACTCGATGCAGCTTTTTCTCCTCTTTCTAGCGGTTGTTTTTTGTTTCCGATTCATCAAGTTTTCCGGGATAAAATCATCAAAGTTCAACTTTTCCAAGGCACCTCAAGGTGTACCCGAAATTTTCGAAAGTTGCTAAACTGAGGCGGTAAATGCTCGTTTGGTCTGTAAAACTATTGCCAAACCATAATCCATCTTTGTAAGTTTTAAAATCCGGCGACTTGTCGGCGTTTGATGCACTTGTGTTTGAAACGAGCCTGCTAAAATTCGGTGGTTCCGTCAAAAAATCTGTCCAAAAATTATGACGAGCTCTGGAAAGTAGAAAAAAGTTTTGCTGTTTCCTGTAGGATTTGCTCCATCCATCCATCACTTGGACAAACTTGGCCATCTCAAAAAGCATAGGTCGCAGATTTTGACTCTTTTCTGGAAGCTCATTGATTGCATTGCAACGTCTTCATAATTTTCAGAAAGAGAATGAAACGCTGCATCAAATGCTACCAGAATCTCTTACATATCTTTGTTCCACGAGATGTAGCATACGTTTGAAAAAAGCGACATTACTTTCGGAACGACCTAATATAACAGAATATAGCCTCAAAGAATATACAATTCTATCATTCGTTAAGGTGATCACTAGCTTAATTTTGCGTTTTAGCAACACTAATGTCGTCTTAGAAGGCTGAGATTTCTACAGTCGACAAAGGTTTAAGATATACGGATATCGGATACGTTACTTCTGTGTATTCAAACTTTCAGACTTGGGGCGAATTTTTCGAAACGTCAATCTGTGCAGTAAAGTCGCGCACCTTTTTGGTTCACTTCTGAAAAGAGCAACCAGAAAAATATATGCAATGCCAAAGGTCATCAGTCGAAATTGGATTCTCATCTATGAGACTGATAAATTCTGATAAATTGAATGCACTGCTTCCTCACATGCATTTGGGTCTTTAGTTATTGTGCTGCCAGTGAAGCCTTTACCAAGTACCAAGTATCGACACAAGAGAAATCTAAAACAAAATATTCTGTTAAATCAGAAGAAGAAAAACAAGGGACTTTTGCTTGCTTACACTCCCGCAATCGTTTGGTTGCAAAAACAGAGTCCTGCATCAGGTCCTGAAAAAATTTTTTTATATTAACAGCTTTCTAATGTGAACCACTGTTCGATCACATTCGATATTTAACACTCACAATAGGCGCGCAATTCTCATAAACTAAGTTTTTTCTATCATGTCACTTTCCAACAATTGTGCTCAATATGTTTTACAAGAAAAGAATACTAACATAATCTGGCAACCCAGGAAAAAATGTTTATCGGTAGACACGCCTTGAACGCCGATTCCAAATCTGCTTTCCTCTTCTCCGGAAACAATTTTCCGAAAGAAATTATGAAGGTTTAGAAGTCTAAATTTGTCATGTCTGAATTGGCTTGAAATTAGCTAAAGCTCTAAACACTTAGCGGACTTTTACTGGATGTGTTCCGTCTTGTAGTCAGTAGACTTGATACTGAACTGACGCTAGTCACTTTCATTGTTTCTGTACAGCTTCCGCCAATTTTATGCCATTCAAAACTCAAAAAATCATGACTTTCAAACGTTCAAAACTTTCTTCGGAAGAGTTGTGGCGCAGAGAACGAAAGCAGATTCGGAATGAGCGTTTGAAGATGGTTTTAATGATATACATCTCTTTTTGGTTTGCCAAATCATGCTGGTATTCTTTCTTATTAGAAGAAACGAGGGCATAGCATGCTATTGAACATGCCAGACTTCCATTTCATGTTAGTTGCATCAGAAGCTTTAGTCTTTTTCATTCTTAACACGTTGACGACGAGCCATTTTTTGAAGGTCTGTCCCTGTGGACGAACCGTTTCCGGGCATTTTCACAGCCGGCTGCATATATGTATGCATGCATCTATGCGTGAGATACAAAAATGCAAGTGGGTGGGGAAGCTCCGCCCACTTTTGGCAAGCCCCGCCCACTTTTCAAAAATGCTGGAAATCGCTCAAAATCAATGAATTCGTGCAAATTCCGCCATTTTTGAAAAGTGGGCGGAGCTTGCCAATCGGGGGCGGAGTTTGACGGTGGGCGGGGCCCGTATAAAAGTTACTTGAGGTCTTTGCGTTCATCTACGGCCTCATCCATGCTTTTTATGAACAAAAAGGGTCCGTGTGAGGAGTATAAAAGCGGGCGGAGTTTGCCAAAAAGGGGCGGGGCTAATACATGAGATACATCTGAGCCTATGTTGGTTATATGAACAAAAACTGAGAGGATTGGACAGATAGCATTGAAATTAAGGCCGCCGCGCACCATTGCGCGGCGTCGTCCACAGGGACAGACTACCTGCCGCGCACCATTGCGCGGCACTGTCGTCAACGTGTTAAAACAGAGGCTGAGTGGACTGCAAAAATGTTCCTGTGACAAAATTCACATCACTATAAGATTGTTTCGGTCCGTTATGTTTTGCCATTTTCGCTGATGGCATGAAATAAATATTCAAAATCTAAACTTTTATTGCAGTTGATTTTGAGCAAGCCTAACTAAGATATACATATAACTGGTAGAAACTTCAAAATACGTAAGAATAAACGCTGATTTTAGCTTTCCGGTAGCTTTCATTGTAAATGCTAACCAGCTAAGTGGCATCACTGCATCTGACTAAGTTTATATTGCTCAACTCTGTGTCATGATAGAGTGTGCCGAAAAAGACACAATGACTATCTCAGAAATAAAACTAAAGAGCCAGGTTTTGAAGCAAAAATGGCTCGATGATAGCATGCCAAAATCGAAAGATCTGCGGAACGTTTTCTTCGAATCTTCCTTCTAAGAAGGTTAGAATGTCGGTATTTTGACATCGCTGATCTGTATGAATATTTTTCTCACAGAACACCCAAAAAGTTTTCCTAAATAAGGTATCCTTTGCTCGAAAGACTCTTCAGGTTATTTTTCTACATTAAGTCCACTGTTTTTTCACTAATATCATTGCTTTAACTTTGAGTTTTGCAGTAGAAGCATGATGATGAGTAATTAAACAAATGACTAAAAGTAGAATAATTTACTTCGCGGTGGTGTCACCGGTTCTGTCGTAGTAACTTCGCTGCTAGTCGTAGTTGTAGTTTCTGTAGTGGTGGTAGTAGTTTTTGTGGGAGTTGGAGTCGTAGTTTCAGTGGTAGTGGTTGTTGTAGTAGTTGGAGTAGTAATTTCAGTTGTAGTCGTTGTTTCGCTGGTGGTAGTTGCCGGTTTACTGCTAGAACTTGCTTCAGTGCTTGAAGTTGTGACTGTCGTCGTCCTTGGTAAAGGACTTCCACGTATTTGTATTTCTGTAGGTTGTATCTGTCAGTTCAGCATTACAGAATTAAGAGATATAAGTTATACCTGGACATTCCTCTTGACATTTGATTATGTTCGTGAAAAAATAAATTCCTTTCGAATTTGCATAACCGTAATACTCGCATATGAAGATTCTAAAGCAAATTGTTTGGGATTTAAGCAGTGTTATCCATGCTTTTAGTACTATCGATTAACGAAATTAGCACTAAAAGTAATTTGTGATGGACTTCCGCACCTATCTGAAATTAGCGCAATACTTACTGAATTGAGAAGGTTCCGGGTTGTATGGTGCAAAATTCTTCTTCTGAAATTGAAGCAAGATCAGAAATGAAAGATCAAGTTAGACTTTTGTCTACGATTTATTTCACCGACAGACAACTTGTACTTAAATGTTGAATCTTTCAAAGTTTTTCATCGCTCTCAAGCGTGACTTTACACCAATTTGCATTGGGTAGGGGAACGAAAGCCGCCAGTTTGAGCCGCCTTTCGCCGCCAACTGGTCCTTTCGCAGTGTTGTTGCAAGTTGTTCCAGGACCAGTAATCCGCAGAGGCTACCCAAACTGGCGGCTTTCGTTCCCCTACCCATTTGCATTATGCATGTTTAGGAACTTCAGATAGTAGCTAGCTGTTTGTTTCCCACTCCCTTTCAAATTAATGTTCTCAAACTGCATCCGAGGCAATCGAATTTTTTTCAAATTCAACTTTTTACCGCAATAACTGTACACTTTCCACTTCTGAAAGAATTTCAAAGTGTAGGAAAAGCACAAACTACCACCACTGCGCTATTGGTCGCGCCCGCACAGCCTGCCGTTAATGCGAGTATAAAAGGAAAGTCAGCCCACCTCTGGGGGTTCTGTTGCACTTCGCCGCCGGCTTCGGCTGGCACCACTGCACCTCATTTTACCACCCCTCACTTCCCCTCTTCCTCATTTTTCTTTATCATTGTTTTGTATTTGTATATCCTTCGTACCCATGTAACCTTTTCATTACCCTTGATATTATCTAGTTCCTACTGTAATCTCCTTATTTAGTACTCTTAATTACCTCGTACATTACGCTTGTATGCCTGTCTATCTATTCACGTCTATATACCCAATTTCTATAATGTTATGTCATAAGGATAAACTTTAGTAATCATCATGTTTTGTGGAGAAGGGAAAAGCTAGAGAGAGAGAGAGAGAGAGAGAGAGAGAGAGAGAGAGAGAGCCAAAATAATTATACGTTACTGGACAAAGTCTTCACAATAGCCCACAACCATTTTTTAAAATATTACAAAAGTAATATTTGATAGGGAAATCTCTCATTCGCTCATCCATATACACTTTGGAGTCAAAAGCTAAAGGTTGTAAATGCCCAAAAAGCTGAAGTCTAAGCCAACGAATCTCTCATTCGCTCATCCACATACACTCCATATTAAGCGCTCTTATATACCGTTGCTGTGCTCATTTCTCTATCAGAAACTACTTCAAAGAAACTATGCTTTTTGTCTTACACCGACGTCTTACGTTTGAGTTTGACTTGCTAACTTTATCTTCGACATTCCATTTTTGAGATCATCAATAAGTTAAGATCTTAACGTACCACTGCATTCTTCCTCACATTTCCTTTGATCCCAGACATCGTAACTGATGCTCCTGTTGCGCACGCAGATAAGCTTGTCTTCATTGTCAATATGCTCGAGTCGGCAGAGTTCCGGACGATCTTAAGTGAAACGATGAAAAGCATGTAGAGTTTCCTAGACAAGGCGTTTTGTATGAGAAAATGCATTGTCATATCTAGCAGCTTCAGTGCAGCAAGTCTCCTTCTCTTCTTAGAAAAATTCATGTTTTAAGGATACTATGTTTCTTTTGGTCCCTTTAGGAAATTCTTTCTGTCTTACTTTGACGTGCAAAGCCATTTCCCACATTAGGCAACAGATCTGTGCAAAAAACGTTTTTTCTAAGAGCAAAAAATGAGCAAGCTGCAAAAAAGGCTTTTTTACGCCGCTTGGAAAGTTTCAGTTTGGAAGCTGCGAATTCGGAATAGATCAGCTTTTTATTAGTAATAAGTACACTCCAATGAGCGTGATCACATCTTTCAATGACACACGCACTTTGCACCAAAAAGAGAAGTGAGGGAGGCTGCAAACGCTATAAACTCATGGAATAAACTGAAGCTCTTTCACATCAGGGAAATGGTCTCATGCTGTTATATGTATCTTTCGACAACGCTACTAATTTATACATATTGTGATAATTGGCCATGTTCTAAATTTGACCGTTCCTTGTGAGGTTCTTCAGTTGGTTTCGATAGTACCTCATTCCAAAAATGAAGAATTGTTCGACATTTTACAGGCTCACTATCATAAGTATACGAAAAAAGTGAATTGCGAAGCGTGATTCCGAATATTACTTCTATGAAACCCATTTAAGATAAGAAGTCAAAAAACAAAGGATAAGGTAAGGTTTGACTACTTTAGATTATCAGACAAAGATTGGAATTTCAATCATTTCACTTTGCAAAAAAAGATAAAGTAAAAATTTTGAAAAAAAAAGTAAAGTATGTTTACCTCTGCAATGACTTTCACACTCAGACACCTTTGAGAAATGCTTGCCATCGCGCTTGCAGGCATATTTTGTCGAACTGTCGTTCATCTTTTTGCAAAGCTCCAGTGGTTCTTCATCAATAACATTTGCTTCGGTGGTGGTACTTGTCGCTTTACTGCTGGAAGTTGCCTCGCTAGCAGCACTTGCATCAGAAGATGATGTTGCCATAGTTGAAGTTGGCGTTGTGACTGTCGTCATCCTTGGTAAGGGCATTCCACGTTTTTGTATTTCTGCAGTGTTGTATCTGTCAATTTGGAAGTATTGGTGCAAGAGGATAGTTATACCTGGACATTCCTTTTCACATTCGCTTTCGTCTGTGAAAAAAGAAGTTCCTAAAGAATTTCCAAAACCGTAGTACTCGCATATGAAAATTCTAAAGCAGGTTGTTTGAGATTCAAGGCAGTGATATCTTTAGTTTCAGTGCAAATTTCGATTAACGAAATGCAGTGCCTGATTAAGGCCCGAACTCATTGAAGATTAGTGATTAGTGTATACTCACGGTTTCGAAGAGATTCCGGGTGACTTAGCGCAGACTTTCTTTTCTGAAATTGAAGCGACTAACAAAAGAGTTGATTTTTCATGTATAATATTTCAAGAACTGGAGCATTTTTGGTAAAAGATAAATCTTTCAAAACATTTTTGGCCCTCAAGAAAATACGCGAAATCTGCGTTATGCCCGCAAAGAAACTTTCAAACCGTATGTCTCTTAATCTTTCGTATATCTTCTTCCATACGCAATTATGAAATTGTTAATGTATATTAGATTATATTGAGTATATTAGTTGATATTGGAATCATTTGTATATGCGACGAAGTGTCGCCCATTTGCTTATGCTTCTTTAGTTTCCATGTCATTTATTGTTTTTTCGCTAACATGATGATCCAGCTTCTGACTTACCTTTACAAAACAAAACATTCACCTTATGTTTACTGTAGGAGTACGGTAAGTTTTATAAAAATCTTTTGCTATGTTTGGTCTTTCTCACCATTGGCAGCGCCTAATATACAGAATGTTTCTCTGTGCCGGAGTCGGCACCTGTCACACTTAAGATTGTAATGCGACATTTCGTAACTTGTGAATTTGCAGGAAAAAATTATGATATGTTCTACGCATTCAGAAAAAGAAGCAGAAGAAAGAAAACAATATCTGAAAAACAGTAAATAAACAAAAAATTAGGCTCGTATTGTATGTGGCACCAGCTACGTTTAGTGCACAAGATTGCGCTTGGAGCACCATTGCACCAGCATTCAAAATTTTTCAAGAAAAAAACTTCCGGTTCGATTTAATATACATGTGAGGCACAATTTGAATACTTGCGCTGTACAAGATTTTGTTGGAGCGTAAAGGCGATGGTCTTCAGTTACCTTGTTTGTACTGTAAGGATGTTTGCGAGCCGTACACACTACCATAGATCAGTATGCATTATATACTTTTTAACAAAGAACATACAGTTCCATGTGTTCCGGCTAAGACCTTTGTTTCGTTACAATAGGCATGTAGGTGGGTGGGTGGGTAGCCAGTTTACTGTCAGATGTTTCCACGAGTCTTTCCAGAAATTTATTGCTTTTCGATAGTTAATTAGTGTGCAGATTACAACAAGTTAATTAGTGTGCAGATTACAACACCTTCAAAATCGGGCACCTATCAAAGGCAATCGCTTCTACGCTTTAATTTAACTGGATTGGTGGCTGAGGCGGGGTTTCTTGAACAGGGCACGGCACAGATCGTTGGAAGCAGGCTGGACTTCGTTTCTAAAGCAAACAGCAAAGGAGATGTCGTTTTTGCGGAGGTCAGGGCCAAGCACCAAGAATAAGCGCCATTTAGCTGAACACAAGCTTTTCGGACAGGCTATTACACGATTGACATGTTCTATCGTGTATGGTGAAAAGTGTGCGCGATTTGAAAGCAACGCTCAAAGAAACAAATTGCTTGTTTACAGCGCACACAGAAGCTTATGACACCAAAATTGCACTGTATGTGTAGAAAATTATTTGCGGAAGGATTATGTAAAAAGATTTGAAAACTTATGTGAAGTAATACCTTTTCCAAAATTAGATCGTCTCCAGACGGCTCTGGAGCATATATTTCTGCCACTTCACATAAGTTTCGGATCTTTTTAGCATGGACAGATTCCCCGGCCCAAAATCTATCCCTGAGCATGAAGACATTTTCATATCATTGCTTTCCTTTGTTTTTTGCCTTCATTTCTTCTCGCTTTGTTAAATATCGCGCTCTAATGCCAAAGTCTTGTGCATGCGTAGTATTCAGCTCCAATTTGGATTTTCACTCTTATCTTACGTCTCTTCTTTCAGACTAGTAAATCTTTCTTGTATTCATCTTCTCCTAAGCAGGTAGGTCAAAGGGGACTTCGTGAAATTTCCGAAAGTCAGGGGAGAATTCGTTTTCAGAAACCCTAGAAACCGACTCGTGCCGGGCCCTGTTCTTGAATTAGTTGAGGCGGGGATGATCAGAGGGCACGCGCGAGAGAGGGAGAGACGCAGACTAAGTCGCGGGCGCGAGCGGCCTTGATCAGGTCACAAACCCCCGCCTTACAGCCGCCAGAGAATCAAAGGTTATATAAAGAAGAGGCGCCTTCTTAGATTCAAGAACGGTTACTTGACTCAAATCACTGTAAACACACTCAGTCACTCATCCATATGCCCAGACTTTCCTGGACACTGCCTTTAAGAGTCTGCACCAAGCTTGATCCGTACTAGGTTTCAAGCCAAGATAAAAAATTCGAGCCGCAAAAACGAAAATAAGCGCAACTCAGTTGGAAACAACGTTGCAATTTTCCACTCGCTCACACACATACTCTTCCCTTCAGATATCCATACATAAAGTTGCTGCATTATTTTTCGATATCTAGAAATTGATAAAAAGTAATGAGTTGAATCTTCAGTGCCTGTAGCGGTTCTGTGTTAATCGCAAATATGTGAGTATGTAGCTTATTCACTCAGGCAGCCTTGTAGATGCTCTAGTTCTTAAGAAGTATCAATTGAAGGTTTGAATATGAGAAGGCGAGAACTTAAGAGGTGCCTAACGCGGTGTACAAGCATTGACCGAATAAAAATGCAATGCAATTGTCTCATACAAAAATTAAGGATGAGCAATGTTTAGTTAGCAGTACATCATATTGCACATCCTGAATTGCTGTTTTTTAGTGCAGATGAAATTGCAAAGAGAGACAATGCTTATGAGGTACTTACGTGTCGTAGCAGTCACGGTACTTGTTACATTACTGGAGGGTGTAGCAGCTGTTGCTGCCGTCGAGCCTGTGGTAGACGGAATGGGAGCTGTAAATGTTTACTGCGCAATGGGTATGTTTACAAAATAGACACAATCTACTTTTGCTGAAGAAAACATCATGGTAAAGTTATCGCTGACGAAGTAGAGGCCATTTTCATTGCGACAATTTCAACTCTCACTTTAAGCAGTGAATGGTAGTTTTAGACACCTAATTAGGTTGTCAACGTTATTTCTCGAACAAGCTGCGAATATTATGCGATGGCTAATACCCTACATATGAACCTTACAAACGTATCGTGCAAAAACTTGAGAAGAGTTTGGATTTGCTAGTCATCCTAACCTATTTCAAAATATAAATTGTCTCGTTCTTCATGCATCGCAATTCTACTCAATATTCTTCTTTTATTACTTTAAGTAATGGTTGATCGAATTTATTTATCTTTTAAGTACAGCATTTGTTCCCCTGATAGAAAAAACACCAAATTATTCTTATTAGTACTAACCTGGACAACCGTAAAAGCAAGCCAAATAAGATCCGTAGTAAAAATTGTCATACACGCACATCCAACTGGAAAAAAAACTCAGGGGCTGTACAGGAGAAGGAAAGGCTAACTTACACCAATCTTGACTGAGGCCTGACCACTTCGATACACTTCGTAGCTTCTGAATTATAAAATCAGTACTCAGATTAATTTCAAAATCAATGCCTTATTGGTTTCTGGAACCCGAGATTATGGAAAACACAAAAATAGCTTCTGACACACAAAAAACCTTTGAAATTCTGTAAAACAAGTAATTGTATTGGGGAAACGATGGAAAGCGAGGTAAATTCACTGAAAGAGGGGCGCCGAGTTGAAGGTGTGGCACTTTGATTAGCAAGCATCATACAAGCTGTCTCCAGATAAAAGCATGTGCTGCACTCACCTGTCGTAGCAGTGACGGTACTTGTTATTGGCGTTGTTCCAGTCGATTCTGTTGTTGAAGCTACGGTTGACGGCGCCGTGGTTGAACCTAAAGATATTTGAATATTGGGAAAAAAGAATAAAACGATTCTTTATGGATTCGCCGCTGCACTAGTTATTTATTGAAATGCATTCCCATTTCAGCATTTGATTGCCTTAAAATTTATGACCTTATGTGGTCCTATCAAGAAAAAAGCCCGTTATCCTTTGGTGTCCGCAAAAGATGGAGGATTATAAGAAAGGATGCCAGTCTTTGGGTTGAATTAATTTTTAGTATCAATTCAAGTGTGGACGTAGCTTGACTACAATACCAATCGCACAAAAGTATGAATTTGTACAGAGAAAATGTCAAACTTTTAGTGTTCTTAACAGAATAGACACGTTATTTTAGCGTCATACTTATGAGGTCTCAGGCATAAATCGTGTGTTCTGCCAACTGTCGGCCTAGTTAGGATTCACCTACCATCCCTAGAGGTAGTTATGAGCATAGCTCTCCATACGGCAAATTTGTCAGGCGATGAGTGCTAATTTGGCTTTGAAAATGGGCACTTACCTTGGCATTTTTCAAGACATTTGTCTCTGAAGAAGTCGAAATACTTTTCCTTCTCGCACCAGTAATATCTGAAAAATTGAATTTTGCTGAAGTCAAATTAGCCTAAACAATATTCTACATACCTAGTTTCCAGGAAGGTCCACTCTTCGCATTCTGGCACTAAATTTTATATTGTAAATAATTCGATTTCACCACACAATACAAATTAGGTTTGTTTCATCTTTTTTAATTCGCTTTTTTTTCACTTTATTTGAATTTTTCACTGCATCCACTTTTTCGGCTAGAATTTAAATGCAAATAATCGTATTCTTATGGGAACATAGCTTATGTATGTGATATGTTGTCTACATAACGCCATTTGGCAATTCAACATTAAGTAGTTGAAAATTTTACAACTTGAGATTCTCAGCCCTATCAAGTGGGGATTAAAAGACTGAGAGTATCACTTTTTTCTTAATTTACTTCCATCCCAAAGCCCCTTCCATATGCATTTCCCTTCTGGCTTACACCTACAAAGTAAGACGATTAGCAGCCATACCAACAAAATTTGAGCGAGTCAGTTTGCTTGCTGGTTTGTCAGAGACGGGGTTTTGGAGAGAAAAAGGCTTTCCTATAACTTGTTTTCTTTTAGTCTCCGTACTTAGCACAGCCTAGCGTACACCAAGTTAATGAAGGCCTCCATTTTGAAGTAATACTGAAAAATTTCACATCACTCTTCAAAAACTTCAATTGATCTGTGCAGGCTTCAAACACGAGTCTTTGGAATTCGTAGATAGTTTAAGTATCAGTAAGTCAAACAAGGAAGCGATAAGTTTTATGAACCTTGCAAAGTCAGTTTCAGTTTTCTCACGGGCTTCAAAAATAACAAGCGAACTCAGACAACTCACGGGAGCTTTCCGAAAACAAGCCATTTTGGCAAACTTCCCGAAGAACTCATTTAACACAGAAGTGAATGGAAGCGCAAAAATGGGAGTCTCCCGAAAACTTTGACGTCAGGAGCAACGCAGTTAGGAACTTCCCGAGGATTTCCTCGGGAAGTATCTATAAATGCGAAACTTTCCGAAAGCTTACAAGAAAAGGGAATTTTCCGAGAGCTTCGCGGTATTTCGTAATAGCGCTACGTTCATTCTAATGACTGAAGTGTCGTAAAAAGTCACAGAGTCTTCATCAAACTTATGTAATGGTCAGTGCGATATCTGATTTAGCGCAAGTGGGGTACTTGTAGTGTTTCTTTTCTATCGTCCTCTCGTTTTGTTTTGTAAATTAACTGACTTCTCTTCTTTTCATGTGGCATTATTCAAATGTATTTGCATCACTTGTCGCTAAGGGTGAAGTGACCTCTTGCTTGTTACTTTGCACATCATGATTACCGTCCTCTGTCGCAGTGCGAGGTGTGAAGCTATGACCCAGAGCCAAAACAAGCAAATAGATGATCCGGCTATCGAACCTTAATATATGTGCGACCATCTATTGTACAGCTCTTTGCGAGTGCGGCTGTTAGGATCCACCATGTAATAAGGAGATGACTCTTTTTGACTTTACATTTACTCATGACTTTTATGTATTTCGAAACCCTTCTAAATGTGACTTTGTGTTGTTTTTTATATAAAGAGGAAAACATGAATTTAGGCAAGTCTTTTTCAGCGTCTGATTCGCCTTGCTTTCTTTTCTGTATTTCGTAACAGTGCACTTGCGCTATTTTTAGTCTGCTATGCCAATATTGCTTTTGTTATAGATGGTGAAAGTTTAGCAATTCAAATTGTGTAAATAGGATTGTTATCTTAGGTAGTAATTAGGCTCGGCTCTGGTTCCCAGTTGAGTGCTTGTAATTTCGATTTTTCTCCTCCTACTAGTGAAGCAGTTATGTGAAGGTGCTATATGTGCGTGCGCTTCGGGACTTCGGGGGTCAACTCACTACTATGATAATGTTTCTTTCTCTTTTTTTAATTTAGCGCTGCTTTTTTTACTGAAGCTGTAACCAGCAAACTTTCTCTTTTTCCAATGTGCATTGTTTTCAGTGCGTTGGCATTCACCAACAATAGACGAGGCCAACAGAGAACTTTGACAGGTTTCAACTGTAGGAGGGAAGCAAAAATCGACTTTCAGGTGAGTGTGGTCGGTCTCTTCACCTAACATCAATCGTAGTGTGTAGTTAGCCACATTTCAACCCAACTTTATGTAAAAGTAAACTAGTCATGTAAAAAGTTCTCATTCAAATCATTTTGTTAGAATTCATATTGGATGCGCTTAGCCTTGGCAACGAGGATTTGGAGGGATACAGATTGAATGCAATAAAAAGCTTGCGCACTAGGTGCATTGGTGTTTCGTAAGCGACTTTACCTACTCAAATGATTTGGTTTCTGGATCTCCTTGGGTACATCCGATGAAGAACGCGAGAAATAATTCAACTATCTGCTGGAGCAAAAAATTTCCACTGCGGCCAAATCAGGACCTGTATCGCAGAAGCACTGTAAGTTTTCTAGAATCGTCTTTTACCTCTAAATTCAGTTTTACAGCGAGGATGTCCATTAATTATCGTCTCAACCAAGGAAAACTTGTGCCTTCAAAGGTTCAAACTTAGCCTCAGTTGTTTTTATACTAAAAATTTGTTTTCCAGAAATACAAGGCTACGCAGGTCGGATTTGGTAGAGAGACAAGGCAAGCATGACGAAGTCAGAATGGAAGAGGAAAGCGCTACACAGTGGAATTTGATCCTGTCGCTGTCCGTTTGATCCTGATGCTCAATTTCTGATCCATCATAAGTCTTCTCATGTAACGTCGTGCCTTTGCCTCATTAGTTAAGCATTTTTTCTCATTAATCACTGCTTCATTTACTTACTCCCCGCTTACCTCTATATTCAGTACATGCTTACTTCAAATCTCACTGTCAATATGATACTCCTTACGCATTACTCGGGCACAATTGCAATTCAATCTTTTAAGAACTTCAAGAAATCCTCCCATTTCTGTCGATATGTTATATCTACTGCTATAACAATAAATGATGGAGCATATCTGTTTTTGCGCGTAACTACTACTAGTGCTCCACCCTTACTACTACACTACTTTGAGTAGCTGTACTAAGGGTGCGGCTTTATGAAGTAGCAGGATTCATCATCAAGGTTCGGTACAGCTACGCAGAGCCAATCTGAAGCCCTCAGAAAGTTCTGTAGATAAGTTCTCGGGAGATTTCCCACTTCTTGCGAACTTCCCGAGGACAATTTTGCAAACTTCCTGAGCGCTTCACGGGAACTTCCGCAGGTGACCCGAGGAAAGTTCTCTCACACACCTCGGGAAGTTCCCATGGATTGTCTGAGAAGCTTCAACTTGCTATTTAGCAATGCGCTCAGTACATTTCGTCACCGCACAAGCGTTCAAATTCAATGTTGCAATAAGAATAAACGCATTCTTATCTTTCAAAAATCACTCCAAACCTAATTGTGGAAGAAGGTAATGCAAAACCACAAAGATCCTAAAAAGGTAGCCATATGCAGGCGTTGAATCCTATTTTGAAAACAAATTTGACATATAATCAGTACTTTTGCATGTTTATGTTATATGTTTTGCATGTTGATCAAAATAAAATCGATACAGATTATAAACCAACCTTGCGTCGTACCAGTAACCGTTGATGGTGTTGGTGTCGTCTCTAAAATTACGATAAATTAACAATTCAAGCTACCATGTTGTTCAAGTTGATCCAAAAACGTCATAACATAACTTGATAGCTTATTTCAATATACATATTTTAATGCACATACATCGTAAAAATACCTTCTCTGTGAAGGTATACAGCACGTAATACTTCATTACTGTTTCGTTAAACTATCCGTCTCCAATTTTACTCTAAAAAGATTGCCGGAACAAAGGGAGGAATGAGTGGAAAAGTGCTCGAGTCAAAAGGTGACTGGATGGTTCTTGCCCTAGAATAATCGTTTATTTTCGCAAGCTTTAACGTTCTTTTTGTGTTCTGATGGCTTGTTTCTGCTATTATAGCAAAAAAATAATAATTAATTTCTAGTATGTGAAATGAAAACAGCTGATGCACTGTGAAGTCTGTGAGACCTACAGCTATTCAATGTAAATTGCGCACCTTGTATTTAGCACCTTGGATTGTGTCTCCTACCATAGATTTTATGTCAATAATCTCGAATATAGGAGTAGTGAGAATAATAAGGATAGGAAAATAGTTCAGCACCAACCTTGACATTCTTTGGAACAAAGACTCCTATCCGTGTAAACTTTCCTAGTTTTGTAGCATAAGAATAATCTGGAATGAAATCTACTGCGTAAACACACACAGTAAAGCGATACATTTACACTTACAGAGAGCCTTGGTAATTCCATCCAACGCAATCGGACACTAAACTTATTATGTCAGTTTAATTTCAAGAACAAAACATAAGTTTTGAGCAGCGTGCACTCTCTCATGCTTATTGTTTCAAATTAGTTTTTATTGTACCCAGTTTTTGCTGGGTAAAAGTTTTTGTAACTGCTTGTGTCAGCAAACGTGAGAGTTTGCTTTAAAGAACCGTAACACGCTTACTGTTGCGAGGATCTTCCAGAAATTCTTACCGCTCTTCCTTGTGGTACTAACTTATTCTTTCTAACAATAAGTAAAGAAAAGCAACTTAGATTAAGCAAGCCACATCTTATTATGAACGTATGAATTCCTTATAATTAGTAGTGCTATGCAAAACAGTTGCTTGGAAGTATTTTCGAACGAATGGCGAAGCGCCCCTAATTGGTCCGCAGAGCCGGCTACGACTGCACAATCTTTGAGCGAGGCGGAGCAAAGGCGCGCAACATAGCGATTTTGCGCGCAAGCATGCTCACTCATTTTGTACATCTATCATTCAGCTCTAAGACAAGCCTTGGCTAGAATATAATGTATGCTTCTTAGCATAATGTTTCTTTGCTAACCGTGCGTTGTAAGTCATGCACTTTTTGTTAGGCTGCCCCATAAGTCTTTCAAATCTGCATTTTCACCGACATAAGTTAGTTCTACCTCAATTGCAATAGGTTGGTAGGTGGTAGGTTGGTTAATACCATTCTACAGATTGAAGCAATCTATAAGATGACGTTTAGGCAGTTCCAGGCAAATCTAGGCGCATGACTTTTCCGCCTTTTTCGCCTGGGGCCCTAAGACTGGGTTCATACTGATTCCCATGTTCCGGAACTGTTCCCGCACAGTTCCCGCACACTTCTCGCACTGTGCTGGAACTGTTTCCGAACTGTGCTGCATGCGCTGCAGCCGCCTCGCACCGTTCTGAACGGCGGGAGTCGAAGAATCTCAACAGTTTTCAACGGTTTTTATTTCAGATTTCCCTCATTTGGGCCTTATTCCTCTACCCGCTTCCCTTTTTGATTAGCAGAAACTTGAACTTGAAGCGGGGTTGAAAAATGAGCGCTATTCTGCCTGCGTATCGACAAAATGTCTGTTCTTGCGCTTGTCCGTCCTCGCTCCGTTTTCTTTTTCCTCAAACATAACTCATTTGTTTCAGAAAGCCGCTGCATGGTTTCCGCAGGCATCTATCTCGAATTAGGACATGCAAAGATTCTGGAAATGCGGAAATGGGAACTTTGCTCTTGTTTTCTAATTTCGTTTTTGGGCATTCTCAACCCCTTTCCTTTTTTCATATCGTATCGCTTCTCCGTTCTCTCTTCTACCCGGCTTCTAGTGATCTTTCATGTGCATGTTTTGGGTAAGTAAAGAAGAACAACGTTCATTTCTTGACCCCGCTCCAAGTTTTCAACTTACCTCATCACAAGTAGAAGTGGGGCAGAGGAATAAGGCCAAAATGAGAGAAATCTGGAAGAAAACCCGTTGAAAGCGGTCAAAATTCTCCAACTCCCGCCGTTTAAAACGCGCGCGGGGCGGTTGCAGCGCGTGCAGCACAGTTCCGGAACAGTTCCAGCACTGTGCGAAAACTGTGCGGGAACAGTTCTGGAACATGGGAATCAGTAAGAACCCAGCCTAAATAAGGCACTGCCCAAGGGTCAGCGCAAATTTATTCATCCCTTCCGGCCCTAAACCTTCTCGCTTACGCCGTGACCGTAACCCGAAAATGGCTTCGCTCACATTGAGTTTGCGCTAGGACCATTCTAAGTCATTCGCATTGCGAGTTGCTGCCTCTTGGCCAGCGCCTAATTTAGGATCCCCTCTTCGGTTTTCAGGCGAAAATTGTATAGGTCCAGATTTGCCTGTATACTGCCTTAAGGCTTGCCCCATATTTAATCCACTTGATCGGCTTGATCCATTTCGTCCCCTTCGCTAACAAAACGGTGAATTGTCAATAGCGACGCGGATGTCCACTTTATCCACTCCATCCACTTTCTTAGTGGCCATTTTACTAATTTGAGTTATAGTAAAGTGGGTGAAGTGAATCATGCGGATCAATTGGATCAATTATGGCGTGTGTCTAAGTTTCAAACCTAAGTATTGCTCATAAGTTAATGTTGCTCCAAATCATTTTTCTACCTTAAGTTCACTGTTCTTTCTCTAATATTATTGCTTTAACTTTTAGCTTTGTAGTAGGAGCACTTCATGTGATGAATAATTATAGAAATGACTAAAAGTAGATTAACTTACTTTGTGGTGTTGTCTTCGGTTCGGTGGTAGTTGCCGGTTTACTGCTAGAACTCGCTTCAGTGCTTGAAGTTATGACTGTCGTCGTCCTTGGCAAGGGCCTTCCACGTTTTTGTATCTCTGTAGTGTTGTATCTGTCAATTTAGAAGTATTGATGGAAGAGGATAAGTTATACCTGGACATTCCTTTTCACATTCGCTTTCGTCTGTGAAAAAAGAAGTTCCTAAAGAATTTCCAAAACCGTAGTACTCGCATATGAAGATTCTAAAGCAAGTTGTTTGAGATTCAAGGCAGTGATATCTTTAGTTTTAGTGCAAATTTCGATTAACGAAACGCAGTGCCCGATTAAGGTCCGAACTCATTGAAGATTAGTGTAAACTCACGGTTTCGAAGAGATTCCGGGTGACTTAGCGCAAACTTTCTTCTCTGAAATTGAAGCGACTAACAAAAGAGTTGATTTTTCATGTATAATTTATTTCAAGAACTGGAGCATTTTTGCGTATATTAGTTTATATTGGATTCAATTGTATACGCGACGAAGTGTCGCCCATTTGCTTATGCCCCTTTAGTTTCCATGACATTCATTGTTTTTTCGCTAACATAATGATCCAGCTTTTGACTTACTTTCACAAAACAAAATTTCACCTTATATCTACTGTAGGAGTACGGTAAGTTTTACAAAAACCTATTGCCATTTTTTGT
The DNA here is from genome assembly GCA_958299035.1 of Cylicocyclus nassatus. Lineage (NCBI taxonomy): Eukaryota > Metazoa > Nematoda > Chromadorea > Rhabditida > Strongylidae > Cylicocyclus > Cylicocyclus nassatus. Next base: position 58,707,236 of record CATQJL010000112.1, on the reverse strand, counting down.
CATTCTCACCGTTGGCAGCGCCTTATATACAAAATGTCTCTCTGTGCAGGAGTCGGCATCTGTCACACTAGTAAACTGTAAAGTGCAATCTCCTTAGTTTGTGAATTTGCAAGAAAGGATTACGATATGCCCTATGCATGTTCACGAGAAGAAGCAGAAGAAAGAAAACAATAATTGAAAAACAATAAAAATCAAAAAATTAGGCTCTATTGTATGCTTTGGCACCATCTATGTTTAGTGCACGTAATTGCGCTTGGAGCAGCATTGCACCACCATTCAAAATTTTTGGATGCTTTTATAAGCTTGGAGTAGAGGTTTGGAGCTGTTTCGGGACAACAAGATTTATTAGATAAATTGGGTAACAAGTTTGTAAAATTGTACGAATAAGAAGAGTATATGACTACTCTTTCTTGAGCGACCCTCTCAAGTAATGCAAGGCACATATCCCCGTAAACAAGAAATTCACAGGGTCGAAGTGTTCTTTCGCTTTCACAACTAGCGAAAAACAAATTGAACAAAAGTAGGCCAAAGTTTCAAATACTGGTCACTTTTTTTTCAACAACCGTGTTTCTGAACTTGCTGAGGCCACTTAGCGCTGAAATAATCGGCAAGAATCTATAAGTAAGCGTTCATAAAGATCAAATTCCCATTTTTTAGGCACACCCCGTGTACGAGCATATATTATGATGCTTTTACCCACACAGACTTCACAAAACAAAAAAAAATCTGTTAAAAAGAAGAAGAAAATGTATCGAATGACATTTGAGTCCGCCGGATGATGTTTTATGAGGTTTGTTTTGTAAATACGGAATTGGTAACATGAAAAAGTAAATTGAAAATAATTTGGTCTAGGCAAAGCGAGCTATAAACGACAAAGAATATATTTTGCACTTCATTCTATCATAGCCCTTGATACAGTCCAGAACGAAAATTTTAGATTATTGGTAAAGTGAGGCATGATAAGAATTATGGTTCTGTTAACCTTTTTTGGTTGACTTCAGCTATTTTTTAGTGATTGAAGCACTAACCAGTTTACCTTGTTCATACTGTAAGGATGTTTGCGAGCCGTACATCTTAGTGTAGACCAATATGCACTATATACTTCTTAGAAGAAGATTATACAGACCCATTGTTCTCCGGCTAAAACCTTTGTTTGGTTACGATAGGCATGCGGTGGGTAGCCAGTGCACAGTCAGATGTTTTTCGAGAGTCCAGAAATTTTTTTCTTACGATAGTTCACTGGTGTACAGATTACAACACCTTCAAAATCGGCTAACTATCAGTGGCAATCGCTTGTACCCTTTGATCTAAGTGGATTTGCGGCTGAAGGTGGCCTCCGTAACTTAGTTAAGGCCAGGAAATGATCAGAAAGCGCGCGCGAGAGAGAGACGCAGATTGCGTCGCGGGCACGAGCGGCCTTGGTTAGGTCGCAAAGCCCCGCCTTACAGCCGCCACAGTTGAATCAAAGGTTATGTAACAGAAGAGGCGCCTCCTCAGATTGAGTAACGGTGCCGCCTGACTCAAATCACTGTAAAACACTCAATCACTCACCCATTTCCCCAGATTTGCCTGGACACTGCCTCAAGGAGTTCGCAGCGGCAAAGCAGCAACACTAGTAACAGCCGTAATACGAGTAACACTAGTAATATCGGTAAAACGGGTAACATTGTTATGTTTTGTCAAAATCCTACGGTTATAGCACAGAGAAAATCTTTTCGTACACTCCTGCTTCCTCCCCGCCTTAGGAAAGCTACAGCCACGGTGATGTATTTGATGTATTCATGCAGCCATTGCTGATATCTACCTCATTACTTCTACCTTCGTTTTTCTTATTGTAATGCATTTCCAACTTAGCTAACTTTGTACTGCTAAACAAATTTAATGACACTGATGTTTTCAGCCGCAGTAGATGCAGTAGAGATGTAAGCAGCGTTATCCGATTTGATTTGAATACAGGGTGTCTTAAAATTATGTATACACTGTTTGATCATCAATATCTCCCTTCCCTAGAAGTCTTTTGCGTGCCTTCAGGTACCATTTTCTAGAGCAGGCTTCAACTTAGATTTACGATGTGGAGCGAATCAACTATCTTTATTCACTTGTGTAATATTATGGCAGGGACTTCAAGAAGGGTTTTGAGCCATTGAGGGTCCTATTTCGCCTTAGAAAGTAAACCAAACAATCTGTAAACTCTTACATTAGGCTAATTAGAATCGCTAAAACTAAATATTAACTTTGCATTTGCCGCGACGCTTCCTTCATGACACTTATGCGCCGTAAACCGTAAGAGCTGTTCTTACTGTGCTCCCTAAAATTGCAGTTACACCCTTTAAAAAGCTTTAGAAACTTTTAGAGAGTGTGTAATGAAATCAGCGCAAGTAAAAATTCCTGGTACACCACTTTACAAAACTTTTGGAAACTTTTTTTTGAAATACGGCTAATCCGCAATGATGCTGTAAGCCGAAAGTTCCTGCCATAATCCTACAAAAGTGGAAAGCGATCGTTGATTCGCTCCACACTGTAAGACTAAGTTGAAACCCGCTCTACAAAATGGTACCTTAAGATATGTAGAAGACTCCTTGAGAAGAGAAATATCAACGATCAAACAGTGTATACATACTTTTGGGACACCCTGTATTTGCATCCATGCTCTCATAATTGTTCAAATGGATAACTGCACTAGACTGGAACTTGAAATAGGCATTACGCTTCAGTCTTGGCGTATTTGAGGGAGACGAGACGAAAAAAATTGTGAAAGCCCCTTGCAAACTGGAAATTTTTTTCGCGGACGTTAATTTGCTGCGAGAGTGAACCGAGAGTGAAGAGTCAATACCTTCGGATTATTGAAATTACAACAGCTGAACTGTAAAGGTGTGGCTGCTTCGCTACTAGACATCCGGACGCTTTTTCGAGTTCAAAGCAGATAAAATGAGATATTCCAATTTGAATTTTTGGAGTTCAAAATGTCATAACTTCATTCAAAGTCAACTTTTTTCCATAATCTTAATCTCCTTATTTGCAATTCGTTGGCTATCATTCTTTGGCATATTGAAACCTGCGAAAATCCGTGTTAAGGAAGAAGCAAGAACTCAAAATCACAGCGTTTTTTCCTCTAAACCTGTCTTTTTCATGACAATGCTCCCTTATGAGAATTGATAGGCATCTTTTCTAACAATGGATAGATAGAGAATTTTTCCTAGATTATTCTGCACCATAAAAGAGCCCAAAGAGTCTGCGTTGCCGAGAAATTTCTTCGACCGAACAAAAATTAGCCACTTTTTGACAACGCTTCAGCTCATGTGTGCATGCCTATTTACGAATTATGAAAATTTTACAATTGACGTGAGCGCCGAGAAGGAATTGGTGGATGGGTTCTGCTGCTAGCTCTTGCTTTACCCTAGCACCTCCAGCTTTGAACTCATCGATTACTTCCATTCGCAGAAAGTTATTGCTTGTAGAATATTAAAACAAAAAATTAATGTTCGACAGTAAGTTTTACTAGCAAACGTTTTCATCAAGGAACTGAGCTTCTGCATATACTAGCGTTTTTCACCCTAATACTGCAACCAATGAAAGAACTTGACTTGAAAGACGCATTGTGGAGATTTCCTTGCAAGAACTTACTTCTAGAGTGAGGACGTACCTCAGCTAGGTGGAGATTTCAAGTCTGAGATATCCTTGCACTAAGAAAGTTTACCGAGATTTGATATGCTTTAGAAAGAGTAAGAATAGCACTTTCTAATGACGTTAACATTATCGCATTAGGATAAAATTCTCTTAGAACAGCTGCTTCAAACATACGGCAAAAAAACCGAACAGAACTTATGCAGCAGCCTAATACAAGACCCCTCATTGAGAAGGATAGAAACAAAAAAACTTGTTACCTCACTCATGTCTGAAGAAAGCAAGCTAAGTTGAGTTTTTGCTTACTCAGCTCCGAAAGTTTTACGAAAAATTAAGCTTAGAATTACATTCAGCTACGAATATTTTGTTATGTGCATGATGTAAACCGCGATTTTCGTCATAATGTCTATATAAGAAAGCCCATTTTGCACCTTACCTGTCGTAGCAGTAATGGTACTTGTTATAGTTGTAGAAGACACAGTAGACGTTGTTGTAGTCGATTCTGTGGTTGAGGTGGTTGACGTCGCCGTGGTTAAACCTAAAGATATTTGATCATTAGGAAGAGAGTGCATACAAGTGGATTAAGATTTATGGATTTCAATGCTGTATTAGCTATTTGTTAGGAACCCAGTTCCAGTATTTGATCGCTTCAAGTATATGACCTTATGTGACGATCAAGAAAAAAGCCCGTTCCCCTTTGACCCCGCAAAAGATGGGGGTTTGTCACGAGGGATGCCTTTTTAGGTTAAATTAATAGTGGCTTCATTGAATCAAAGTAGTGGCGTAGCTTGACTACAGTCCCATTATCTCACAAAAAGAATTGATAAAGAAATAATGTCAGGCCTTCCAGTGTCGCTAGCAGAGTAAACATCATGACTTATAATAACGGGCTAAGGGTTGTTTACGTCTTTTTGTGTGTCTGTGTGTCTGTCCGTTACGAAATTCGTAGAACATGTTCCAGCCAACCTCCTGAGCCCAAATTTCGCATGGCGCATGCTAGCAGCATGAAAGTCCAATATACAAAAGCGCGAGCAAATCCGTCGAGTGGATCCGTTAAAAATTGCGCGTCAAATGGGTCCACTTGACTTCTGATCAGCAAAATTGGGCCTGTAGCACCATTGCTTGCAATGTCATGGATATGCTTGACAAGTTAATGTGCAAGCAAAGGACCTCAGCTCAAGAAAGTGAACAAAATTTTATTGCTTTACAAAAATGGCGCCAGAAAGTACTGGGTGTGTAAATGTTCAATTTGCCAAGATTTTACTTGATCATTTGTGAAGATTCTTGCACAGAGATGTGGCCACAGTGATTATTACCATTAAGGCGACTATCAGATCATAAAAGGTCCGAAAACCAGTTCAAATTTGCATTTATTCTTCTGGGAAAAGTTTCATCCATGAGAAATTACCGATCTCACATGAAAAAGCTATAGAAATGAGTAAATGTTTACGAATCATTTGTGATAGGCTACATAGCACGGTGAGTTTCAATGTTCATTATTGGGGGAATGAGCAAGGCACAGATTCAGATAGTGGATACCAGTGCGAGCCTCTGCGAAGCAGAGGTGTCGCAGGTATATACGTATGCGTCAACGAAGGGCGAACCTCTATTATGGTGATTGAAGTTTTGTGATAGTTAACATCCGAATTTTGACAATGCTATGATTAAGCACAGACAATGCTACTTCTGTTTCTGTATAGCCAAACACTATGAAAAGGTCATAAATTTGTAGAGAATGTTTTCACTGGCCGTTGTGGCCTGTCCGTAATAAACTTATCTTTTTTTGAGAAAGCTAACGAGGAAACAAATGAGTGTGAAGATGTTAAAACCGAGTTTAGCTAAGTGCATATAGCCATGATCTTGAATCAAAAATGTGAAGTGTTAAGAGCAATGATCCATTTTGATCGATTTATTCGAAGTGGTAGGTTCTGCACATATTTGCTATAGGGGCATAGTCAGTCTCAACTTGGTGTGGCCAAGGCATCTAATCTGGAGCTGTGCGCCTCTTGAAAAAAGATTGAAAAATTAGCAACGGAAACGAGGCAACGTGCGTGGAACAGTAGGAGGCAACTATGGTCTCGATGAAAGCTACTTGCGGCGCAAGAGCTCATCATAGAATTTCGGCCTACAGCGGGTTGAAACTGTAGACACTGTGCCACTTATTCTTGACGGTTTAAGACTAAAGTCTGAAAATACGGTTTACGTCAATGACGGCTTCTTTACGCTCCCCCTTCTGCAGTCTGGCCAAAATTGAACTAGGCTTGAAGGCTTTGAGACCTGCCGCACCTGTATTCCATTCTTGGATTTTTTATTGTATGCGTCTAGCATTACCATTCGCGTAGCTTTAGAGACGCATTTTTTTGATCTCGGTATAAGTTACGGATTGTTTTTTAGCTCCATCCTCTCTAAATTGAAACTCCTACTGCAATTTCTGAGTTGTTCCTATTTGCTTTTTAGCACATCATAAGTGTAGCTGCCGTGAGCTCTTTTTCTTCGTAGGCCAAATAATCTGTTCTCAAACAGATATCATTTTAGTCTTGATTCTTTATGGATAACTATCAAGACCTTATAATAACGAACTAAGGGTTGTTTACGTGTTTTTGTGTGTGTGTCTGTGTGTCCGTCTGTTACAAAATTCGTAGAGCGTGTTCTAGCCAGCGTTCTAAGCCCAAATTTTGCACAGCGCATGCTACCTTCATAAAAGTCCAACATGCAAAAGCACGAGTAGATTCGTTGAGTGGATCCCTCAGAAATTGCGCGCCAAACGGGTCCACCTGGCTTCTGTGCCGCAAAAATGGGTCCTTATCACTACTTTTTGCAAAGTCGAGGATGTGGTTGGTAAGCAAAGTGCAAGTGATGGGCTTTAGCCCGAAAAGTGGTCAAAAGTTTACTACATAACGAAAACGGCGCCAAAAAGAATTGATTGCGTAAATGTCAATTGCCAAGGTTCTAGCCAAGCATTTGAGAAGATTTTCGCACAAAGATGTAGCCACGATTACTATTGCCTTTATGGCGACTACCAACCCATGACAACTTCAAAAACCTACTCAAATTTACGTTTGTCTCCCTGCGAAAAGTTTCATCCACGCGAAATCACCAATCTCACGTGAAAAAACTTTTTAAATGAGTAGTTGTTCACATTCCATTCGTGGTAGTCGGTATAGCGCGGTGAGTTCCAGTGCCTCGATTTCACGAGAATGAGTAAGGCACACAGATAGCAGAGCCAGTTCGAGCCTCTGCGAAGCAGAGGTGATGCACTGGTACTATTATATTTTAGCATCATTTACTTATGAGGTCTCATGATAGATTGTGCGATGTGCCAACCGTCGGCCTAGCTGGGCTCCCACCCCGTAGAGATATTTGTGAGCATAGTTTTCACATGGCAAGTTTTTAGGTGATGAGAGCTAGCTGGCTTTTTGAGAGTGAAAATAGGCACTAGCTGTTGTGCAAAAGTTGGAAACTGCAAGCACTGCGTTGTATACTAGCATTGCTATCTACACAGAACGCCAAGTAAACTTTTTTTTTGAAAGCAAGGCTTCACTTTCTGGGAAACTCTGGGATATATTTCAAGTTTACTTAGCTAGTCTTAGCGCCATAAACGGTCCCGAAACGAACTTCACAGTGCATTTTTTCTTAAAATATTGGCAACTAGCTGGCTTACCCGGCTCCGCCGTATCCGGACCAAACTTGGCACACATACACTTCGGGCCCCGGCGGGTGTCACAGTCCACTTTTCGTTATCGATCGATGTCGATTTTACCGATTTTTATCGATTTTTTTGCAGAGTTCACCTACAGGGCTAGGAGTTGGCACAGGGGGGAAGTAAGCATGGGGATTCCGAATACAATATTAGTTTCCAGAATTATCGATTACTTTTATTGATTTTATCGATTTTTTGTAAATTTTGACATGCGAGGCTGGGATTTTGCACAGGGGGTAATTGAGCATGCTGATTACGAACACAATATTAGTTTTCAGGATCGTCCATTACTTTTATCGATTTTATCGATTTCTTTGTAAAGTTTGACCTGCGGGGCTGGGAGTTTGCACAGGGGGTAATCGAGCATGCAGATTACGAATACAATATTAGTTTTCAAGATCGTCCATTACTTTTATCGATTTTATCGATTTTTTTGTAAAGTTTGACCTGCGGGGCTGGGAGTTTGCACAGGGGGTAATCGAGCATGCAGATTACGAATACAATATTAGTTTTCAAGATCGTCCATTACTTTTATCGATTTTATCGATTTTTTTGTAAAGTTTGACCTGCGGGGCTGGGAGTTTGCACAGGGGGTAATCGAGCATGCAGATTACGAATACAATATTAGTTTTCAAGATCGTCCATTACTTTTATCGATTTTATCGATTTTTTTGTAAAGTTTGACCTGCGGGGCTGGGAGTTTGCACAGGGGTGTAATCGAGCATGCTGATCACTCCCCTTGGGGGTGATCAGCATGCTCGATTACCCCCCTGTGCCAACTCCCAGCCCCGTAGCTCAAACTTTGCAAAAAAATCGATAAAATCGATAAAAGTAATCGATAATCCTGAAAACCAATATTGTATTCGGAATCCCCATGCTCGATTACCCCCCTGTGCCAACTCCCAGCCCCTTAGCTCAAACTTTGCAAAAAAATCGATAAAATCGATAAAATTGATATCGATCGATGACGAAAAGTAGCCTATGACACGCGCCGGGGCCCGAAGTGTATGTGTGCCAAGGTCCGGATCGGTTCAGAAATGGAATTTTCTATTCGGAACATACGTACAGACAGACAGACATACATACAAACAGACATTCAGCTTTATATATAAGATTGATGTGCAAGTGACCTGACGCATTATTATAAGCAGAAGTTCGATGGGGGAGGGGAGATTTGCGTTGATCAACTTTTATTTCCTGGGGCGGTTTTTATCAATCTCCCACTCGCTGTACGGGTCATTGTTAACAAAATCCCGCACAAGCGAGAGCGCCCTTCCCGCGATTTATGAAAGTCTGGGAAGCGCGGCCCAAACGGGCAGCGCCCGACTCTTCGAGGTGGGGAACTGCTGCCCGACTGCCGTGCCCGGCTGCCGTGCCCGACTGCTGTGCCCGACTGCCGTGCCCGAATGCCGTGCCAGACTGCCGTGCCCGACTGCCGTGCCCGGCTGCCGTGCCCGACTGCCGTGCCTGACTGCCTGCCCGACTGCCGTGCCCTGCTGCCGTGCCCGACTGCCGTGCCCGACATGGCCAAACTTGCCAGATCGGATCATATTCTTCAATAGACAGGAGCCCGGTCACCAGCTTGGCTTCATATATTGCGGGCGCCATTGCCTGCGCCTGTACGCGCTGTCACCTGTAGGGGAACCCCTTCCTATACAGGAGATTGATAAATACCGCCCCTTATGACTACTGCTTAGGCTTCCTCGCTGGACGTGGGCACAAGTTTTGCAATAAATGAAGAAAAAATAAATGCAAAACGAGAGCAGAATTTTGCTTTGTATAATGAGTGGGCATAGGATCGCTGATAGCAGAACAGCGGGTGGCTGCTACCATTAGTCAGTGGTAAAAAATTGTGTAATTCAAAAAAATGCTGCCATTTTTATAGAAGCGAACTGCGTGGGGTTTCCTTCCACATTTTTTGGCTACTCCTCAGCCTGCCACTGTTTCAACAATTCCGTAACGCATGCCCTCTTAACTTTCTAATTAAGTTGTTTCTGAAATTAGGAGCTTGGGAAAGAAATGTTTTCAATTTGAGTTGTTTCTTGAAGTGGGACTTAGGAAAAAATGCTTCTCAATCTTTAAACTAGCTTTCGTTGCGCATTAATATTTGTGTCCATATAATACTCTTGAAAGCTTGTGGTCCGTAAAAAAATCAAATGAGCTTTCAACTCGTTCCGAAAAAGAGTGGAGTAATACAGACTGGCTTTTGAACATGGAAAAACTTTTGGAATAACCCAATGCTATCGAAATTTTTCTCCAAATTTTCAAACTACGTTACAAAGTCGAGCGTGGCTTAAAAGATCATTAAGTTGTCTTTTTAATGGTCAAAGGTCTAGACTGATTACAATGCGAGCGAAAATATATAAAGTCGTTTTGCAGAGAATAATTACAGATTAGTTTTTTCAGAAAAATGGACACATTATTTTGTCATTTCTTACTTGCAAAGCCTAAGGAATAACTGATGCGAGTCTGCCAAGTGTTAAATTTGTTGGGCTTCTACTTAACATTCTTACAGATCTTTCTAGGTCTATATCACCCCATGACAAGTTTGTTGAGCAATGAAAGCTATCTGACTCTTTAAAAATCAAACCAGGCACCAACCTTGACATTTTTCAAGACATTTCTCTCGAGAGAAGGCGAAATATTGTTCTTTGTCGCACCAGTAATACCTGTAAAGCTCGCCTGTAAGTTTGCTGAGTGCAAATCAGCCTAAAGGATTTCACGTACGTAGTTTCCAGGAACCTCCACTTTTCGCATTCCGGCACTAAATCTTGTAATATTGACGGGAATCTAATTTTAATCTCTATTGCAAGAAGGAGTACTTAAGGCTTGTTAGTGTGTCAATATCTGTTATTTAGCCACACAATATTACTTTTCTCTCATCCTACTTACTTGATTGCTTCATTGCATCGCCTTTTTTATTCAGAGATCAAATATCTACTTATTGCGTACCTAATCATGGTTTTCGAGATTACTAACGCTGAGAAATTAACTTTAAAACCCAAATTTTTATTCTGAGAAAGGCACTCGCCAAAGCTTTACCTTTACCAATCCTACCATAGATAGGCACAAAAAAATTGAGGATATTCTTTCTTTTTTACTTCAGCCGAACTTCATCGCTGGGGCTCCTTTTATTTTCATTTTTAGCATCAAAGCTAGGAAGTAAGATAAATAACATCAATACCAACAAAATTTGAGCGAGTCAGTTTGTTTGTTGGTTTGTGAAAAAAGGGTTTTAAAGAAAAAGGCCTTGTTTTCCATTATGTTCTTCTTTTAGTTTCTGTATTCAGCACGAAGCCAATGTGTGCAAAGCTGCAGATGGTGCCAGTAGGGCAATAGAAAGTCATATTATTCTTCAAAAAGCTTCAATTGACCTGTGCAGGCTTCAAACACAAGTTTTTTTATTTACAGCTTCAAACTGATTTCATAGATAGTTTGAGTATCGACAAGTAAAACAAAGATACGATAAGTTCTAGAATTCTTACAAAATCACAGCGCTTCAAACTTAAATGCTTGAAACTACAACTTGCTAATTAGCACTACGCTCGGTACTTTTAGCTACTGCCCAAGTGTCTTCAGAGTAGCAGTAAAAAGAAAAGCAATGAAATTTTTAACGACTTGCTCTAAACCTCAGTATGGATAAGCACAATATATAACCAAAAGGACTTTTTAAGAAGCAGCAATCTGCAGACCTTGAATCCGTTTCAAAGTTATCCTAGCACATAATGAATACTGTTGTAAATCTGTTCTTCAAATTAAAAATCAAAACAGTTATAGCAACCAACCTTGTGTTGTAGCTGTAACCGTTGCTGGTGGTATTGGCGTTGTCTCTAAAGTAGCGATGCTTAGGACTATCATTCCACAAGTGCCATATTGTTCCAAACGTGACACTCTACATATCTCAAACTACAAAGACTAGCTGCTAAACTGCCAAAAGCAATATGGACTTGTGCGCTACAAAGGCAGGGTTCATTCTAAATAGTCGTAATCTAAACATCTTTAATTACTGGTTACTTATGCGCATGGATTCCAAAAGTGTCAGCATCATTGTTTTATATCGTAAGCATTTTGTACACCCTCATCCTTATACGTTAGAATCCGGCAAGCTGCAGAACAAGCTCAAATGCAGCGTCCGAGCAAAATTTCAAATGGAATTTTTTCGCTTACCTAAGCTTATTTTCCAGTGATTCTGAAAACAGTTTGGAGAGCGCGGAAATGCCAAAACGGGCTCTTCGAAAAGCGCTTAAACTTGATTTGCACGCTCGCCAAGGTGAAAACGCAGTTTCGCTTTGGGACTCTATGTCTCAGCTGTGCGCGATATGTGCACTCTCCTTATCCTTTTCGGCGTTCCAGTTGACGGAGCGTTCCAGTCGCCGTTTCTGAAGCGGGCTTCAAAAGCAGATCAGTGCAATGTCAATTGGGCAAGCACTTAACCAGGACGGGCGCCATTGTATACATTTCCATATCTGTTCGGACGCTGCTTTTGAGGTTATCATTCAAAGTGTTTAGTCATCTAGAAGCAACACTGAGGCAGTTTTTATTACTATCAAATTGCACGCTCATAGATTTCCTCCTGCTATTTAACGTAGGAAGTTGCTCGATCAGATTCTTAACAAGATTCTGGAAAGGTGCGCTGCGTACAATGGTCGAATGGGTAAATGAGAGCTTGCGTTTATTCCATCAAGAAAAATAGCGTTTTGTCAGCGTTCTTAAAGTTTGTTCGGAAACCTCAGATTTCTTGCGCATTTCGTGCCCCCCCCCCCCCCCTCCCCACCAGGATTTTCTTTAGTCTCAATGGATTGCTTCTACTCCAAAAAAATTTTGTTAGTTGCTGTAAGTTTAATCAAACCGCTGTTCGATGCAGTGTGAATCCAAGTAAAACCTGTAGCATCTCAATGTAAAGGGCGCAGCTATTCTAATCAGCATGTT